>LLEY01000189.1:0-112489 GCA_001414485.1 Calycina herbarum | reverse complement strand
ATTTGTATAGCGTATTATTTAATTATTTAAATAATAAATTAAAGTAGTGAAGGTGTTTGGATTAAGCGTATTATTTAGTCAAAATTAAATAATATCCTTAAATAATACAATCCAAACAGGCTCTAAGAAGGAGTACCTCAAGCAAGAGTACGTCTTCGGATTTTGATAGCTAGGAAAGACTCATATATTCCAGTCAGATGCAATCTTATTAACAAAAATACTCACAAAGCGAGGCCCTAGGCATCTTCTCGGTTTGCTGAAAAATAATGATGATCAGAACCAGCCAAGCGCCTGCCCTAATATGATCTATAACCTTTGGAAATCTCTCTTCTTTACAGCAGGAGTTATACCTAGAGCTTCATGGTTGGGCATGCGAGGCGCAAGGCTGAGCTAGAAATAGACCAGAATTGAGAGGAAATTCCACAATTGCATGGTGAAGTGCGCGCCGTATGAGCAGGAAAGGTCTTAGCCGACATATTCTTATAAGAATCCCATATTGATTGTTATGCACAAATTCAAGTGTTGAAGTTTACCCAGTTTGTCTCATGGCAAATGAACGATTACGATTTCAGCATTCGGATCAAGACTTCATTTTATAACTGTTGCAAGCGTATTCAAGCGTATTGTGTATAACACTGCATTAAAACATCGGGACCACTTTTCTTTTGGAAAAACAATACTTTGGCTCAATTAGAAGAGCTCTTCTTCGTTTCAGGGCATCCTTTTTCCCATTTGATTCCTGATAGTGTGAGAGGCCAGACCTCGGACAACTCAAAAATGTATGGTTTCAAATATTCGAGAAAGAAGTGCATGATGACTAGATACATGCAGGCTCTTGCTCTCTATATAGAGAGAGAAAGAGCTTCTGGGATATTCTACTCAACTGCTTGGCAGTGAAAGCCTTGGCCAGTGCTTAGCGAGAGAGACTTGGTCTGAGCATCCATCATAGGTTCTAACCTCACAAGTATATATTCTGTTCAGAAGAGCTCATGAGAGTGAATAGAACGATGTGGTCCAAGTGGTACACATGTGTTGAGTTGCGACCCACTTTTAATGGTGTAACTTGGGAAGAGTCTGCTTGACCTCATATGTCTATATATATAGCTCTTCCATCCCTCTTTAGAGGAGTACCAGGCTCTGATGTTCAGCCAAAACCCCGTATACTTCAATATCGTGATCATAACCTATAGTTAGGAGTCTCAAACTCACTCTCTCTTACTCTAACTAGTTCAACATACATGCTACTTCCCAAGGCCTCATTTGTTACGGAGTTGGAGGAACTGGGGGCAAGTCACGTGTAGCGTGGCGCGCGCATGCGCGGCAAATCATGTATATAAGCTTCCGTTCCTCTGGAACTCTCTTCTCTCATTACTTTGTTGTTCGCTCAATACAGCATTATTATTATCATTTGTCTTACACCGCGAGGCAAAAGCCAACTCTAGGAGCATGCGGTACTCCTTCTAGTCTAGTTTACAAGTGAGCCTCGAGCTTCTCTCAAGCGCCCTTGTTCCCACGATGAAAATCGTGCCTCCCTTTTGGTTTCCTTCACAAATATCGATACAAGACTCACCTCCTCGCTCGGTGGCAGAGAACAAGCACGGTTGAGGCTCAACCGGCGAAAGCAGTGTTAGTACAGAGGACCTTGTTATAGGGAGCATGTCGACCGCCCGTGGCGTTTCGTAGCGCCTTTTCCTCCTCAGAACTGCCTGCCTTTGTTACTCCTTGGCCACTTTTTCCTTCCCCCCCTGGATCCTGCCTCTACCTCTTCCTCCATTCGCACCCCCGCTTCCCACATTGTTATCGCGTCCTGCTCAAGCAGTTCAAGCGCTAGCCTATACTCCTGTAGTCTCCCGAGCTCCAGGAGCCAGGTTATTACTTGGGGTGCCCTCTCCTTGTCAGCCAGCACACAGCGGAGCTCCCTTCCATCAGCTATCCGGGCTCCCTTGAGAGCTCTCTCAAGAGACTCTCTTTCGGCCTCTAGCCTCTCATATTTCAGCACTAGGTGTGCAACTGTCTCCCTCCCGTTGTTTCAAGCACACCATGGTGTTACTTGGTCTGGCACACGTCTTGAGAAAAGGAAAGCCTTTAGTCCTATTTTTCCCGTTCGGGCTTGGACTAGTAGAGAGCTCTTCGCCTTCGGTAGTCCTTTGTGGAGCTTCCTGGGTTGTCACTCCTCATCGAGTATATCCGTCTCGTCAGATGCTTCCATCTGCCGGGCAGGGTGCTTGACATGTGTGTTGATAGATAACTTCTATTTATTCAACTTTTATTCAGACGAAAGAATTGGTATTATCAATACCAGTGAACGATGTTCGCCTTAGTAGTACTAATAACGTACAGCCGCTCTCCTCTACTCTTTTAAAGGCATCATTGATGATTCTTCGATCAGATCCTCGTACGAACAGATTTTCTCGACGTATATTCTATACTATCATTGCCTATAACACCATCGTTTTCTTTCGAAAATAATACAGTATATAGCTGCTCTGATACTTGTGATCCAGTTTTGACATGTTTTAAGTAAACTTTACAGTTAGTCAAACGCAAAGTACACCTCGTAGATATCACTCCTAGCAGCATTTAGGGTTCCTATTATAGATGGCCAGCACTGCGAAGCGGAAAACAGAGATCAGGCTGCCACCTAAAAAAAGAACACCGATAAACTCTTAATATTGTTTCATTTTTTCCAGTATGGCGGAGGAAGTGCATAAGCTGATCAACAAATATGAGGTGTCAATGATAGGAATCTACGAGGTTTGGGTATAAAGCGATGTTAGATTTATATTCGACTGTGGTAAATGTCTAAGCACCTTTCCGACTTTGATTCCGGCATCTAAGACCCAGCTAGTAAGAAATCAGTGAGGTCTTTCTCCACAAGACTGATTCAGTATCAAGGCGGGCTTCTCCAAGTACGAATTTCATTTGTCTAAATTTGATGTAAATGCGGTCGTTGCTGATTTCGGTGCTATGTTATTTGAAAACGATGTTGATAGTCGAGTTGGATTATATTAAGGTAACAACGATACAAGTTCGCAGAGGATATTAAAATTCGAGAAGTTTCGTTGTTAATCTCCCCAGAGACTCCGGGGACTTACAGTACTAGTCAACTGCTATTAACCGAGTCTCCATTTTATCCCGCACCCCACCAGACTTCCCACCACTACTTTTATAAATAACATTAGCATCCTTAGGCCAATTTTGCTAAGAATAGGCTTAAAATGATCACCGAGGTTAGGAGTTTAAAACTGGCTAGTCACATATGAAACAAGAAGTGTGTAAGAGGCTAGTATTTAGTGTGCCATCCACCTGCCTTGATACAAGCAGCTATTCTATCAGGCATACTTTGGTACAGTACATCAAAAGTATGCTTTGGAATAAGGGTCCAACAATGCTTAATAGCCTCCTCCATTACCTCAAGATCCTCCTCTGCTTTGCTAGTAGACTGTAAGAGGCCAGGGTAGTACTTAAAGACGAGTTTCTTAAGGATCCACCAAATATGCTCGATTAGGTTAAGATCCGGAGAGTAGGGTGGCCAGTCAGTGCGATCTATGTCATATTCTATGAACCAATCCTAGACTTTGTAGGCAGTATAGATAGAGGCATTATCCTGTATGAATTTGTACCTAAGGTCGTCATGTTCTTAATACTATGGGAGTACCTGGTTGTTAAGAACTTCGAGGTACGAGTTGGCGCTATACCCATGCTTCTTGGACTCAAAGTCTCTATCAAGAACATAGCAATCACTTCTCCCAAGGTCCCAAAAGCATCCCTAGACTATAACGCTCATGTTCTTTCCTATTTTGTAGGTCTAAACCATTTCTAGGTCGTATTTCTGAGCTGTTATACGAAAACACCACTCCTGGGTTTTACCCCGCCCCCGCTCTACTGAACACTCGTCACTCCACATAAACATTCCCCACTCCTCGATGTTCCTATGCTGGTTCCTTAGACACCAACGAAGCCTCTGCTCAGCGTGCTTCTGTGTAAGGAAGGGTCGGCGCTTACAACGCCAGTTCGTGATGCCATGCTTCTTGAGAATCTTCTTAATAGTAGACTTCTGACAGGTGACTCCAGTACCTAAAATGACTTGTGCGTAGGTCTCTTTAGGGTGTAGGCGGACGTAGCATAGCAATGTTCGTTCGTCGGCAGGAGTATAGCTTAAGTTTCTAGGCTTAGTAGGTAGGGACTCTCCGTTGTGGCGTAGGTGGTCGACTTGTATTGTGTATTTGACAGTGGAAACATCAAGATTTAGCTCCCTTGCAATCTCGGCTGTATGCTTGCCCTCCTGCTTCTTTGCAACGATTCTCCCGCGCAGATTAGGTGAAAGGTGTTGCCCAGGTAGACGATCCTCATCGGAGGGACGTTTTGAAGTACGTTGTAGTGGCATTTTGTTATGTAGGAAGTTAGGATGTTGGGGGAGCGCGACGCGTTTTTATGGGTCGGTGCACGGATCGCTTAATAGCTGTTGACGGCGACTGTATGCGAATAAGAATGGTAAACATCCGTACCGAAACTGCTATTAGCCTCGCCGAAGATGCTCGAAATGTGAGTTACGATGTTATATCGCTGTTTCGACATTAGGAGCGATCATAGGCATGGTGTAGACATCGTGAGAGTAGATCCGAGAGTCGGAAGAGTCCAGATATTATGACGTGGAAGGTGATCTTGTAGCTCTTAACATTGGCAGACGAGTGTATAGAAGAAGATGAGGAGGTTGCGATATTAAAGCCGGGGGTGCAGTTTTACGGAAGAGTGTGTTAGAAGGAGATGTAACTAGGAAAAGTTGAGGTAGTGCGGAGGGATGAGGTGGGGTGTTATGAAAGATGAGAGAGGGTAGAGTAGGTTGAGAATAGGCACATGGTTTCTAAATTTTATAAGAGCAAGCTGTAGAGGTAGGGTAGTGGGATAAAAAAGTGAGAAAAGAGGAAAGTGATTCTTGCTATTAGTAAGGCTCGTTTGTTATTAAGTATAAAAGAGAACTCGTCGAATAAGCAACATAAGCTAGTAATTAGTTGGAAACTGAATTCTTATATTATTATTAGAACTATCAAGCCTACGCGTGTCGAAAACAAGTTAGTATAAGGTCTATTTCCCTGAACCTTTCCCCCAAAGTTATATAATAGAAAATTGGTTAGTTGTAGTTGCTATACAAAAGATCTAGAAGAACTTTGAAATTTTATAAAGACAAGAACCTTCAAATATCTAACTTTATTTAATAACATTTACTATTTACAGTTATCCTATACTAGATTATTTTTAAGAGATAAGATTACCTCAATTCGACAACCCAACAACTCCGTAGAAGACAACGAAGAAATCAGAGAGAACTCTCGCTTATAAGAAAACAAACCTTTATTTAAAAAAGACAGATCACACCTTGCAAATATCACGGATTTCAGCTTATGTTGAACTTAAGAGTTGCTTTTTTTACTCCAGTCTTCTTACTCTCGGCTCAGTAGTAGTTTTATCTTCTCAACATCGTTTTTAGAAAACCCTAAACATTTAATCAAGTACCCCTCAGTACTATTTACTTCACCATCTCCCCATTTCTCATCCATCTACTCTAACAGTGCCAATATATTTTATACTCTAATTCCGCTTAACTCTAACATCCCAGGTTCTTCAAATACTTCTTCGGTGTTTGGTTTCCCCATTTGTTACAACAAGGCTCCAACCAGATATTCCCGAAATAGTTCGATACCAATTCTCGTAAGTACATAATCGTATGCGATATATTTTTGGGGTGTTTTGACCAAAGATAAGATGTGGGCAGCGAGTATACCAGTTCGGTCTTTACCGGCTTCGGAAAGAAACAGTATCAGCTCAATCGGTTCCGACATCGATAGCCCGAGAAAGGCACTTATTGGAAGAATAGAAGAATTCGTACCCGTGCAGTGAAATAGAATCCCCCCTTCCCCACCATCCCGTAATCTCTCGATAATAATTCGGTATACGTCTCGATGGGTATCTTCTAAAACATCCGAATACATTTTCAAATACCCATCTACGCCATTATTTGTGGCAAACTCCGACGGAGCAAGTGGCTTTTTGGGACTAGGGTTTCCCAATTCCGATCCTTGGTCTTCAATCGCTCGCGACCCGAAATTAGGTCCTGCTCGCGTCCAGACATTTTTTATTCCCGGGATGTCTGGATTAGGACGTTTCTCGACTTCCGCTTGGCTACGAAGGTCGAATGTGGTTGTAATATTATAGTCTTTTGCAAGAGCTTGGAGACTGTTATTGTATTAGATATTCACTCTTGAGGTGACTAACTGGATCGGGGTTAGCTTACTCTTAGAGTATTTATCCTTCTACCTATGTATAGTAGATAGTTCCTCCCTTATAGCAAAATATACCTAACTCTCCACCCTATAATATTAAATGCCAATACCACTTCTGAAGAGCCTACTTAACAAAGACTTTCTTGGGGGAGGTGAGAGAGTGAGTCTCTGGTTGCGATTCTAAAGTTACCATTTTGGCAATGGACGTGAGTTGAAGAGTTAGAAAAAAACACTGCCACCAAGGCGACAGAGTGAAGCTACAACAAATAGTGTGACTGGGCCTAAGTGAACTCGGAGGTGGGGTAATTCTGGCCAGAGAATAAGACGGCTGAATAAGCTTAGCGAGCCCCTGATTGGCTTGAGAAGAAGAGCTCTATGCAAAAAAACTTCGCATTTCTGCGAATATTTGACACTGGGATCCTTGGGTAGAAGTAATAAGCTTGAAAATCCCTCTAACTAGAGGACCCTTTCTTGTTCCAATTCCCTCAAAAAACGAGTTATCAAGATGACCAATTGGATGCTTGTCCACTTTCCCCTCTTTCTTTCAGACGTGGAACGCTGAAGATGGGCTCCATCAATATTCACATACATGTGGTGAGTTTGGAAAGAAAGATTGATCCTTGTGAGTTTGTGACTTGATCGCTAGGCTTGATCTACAGGATGTAGCGACTGGTCTTTCACAAGAGAAGAGGGACAAACTATAATTATAATTTCATCATTTTGGTAGTCTTACTTTTTTCATTGATGAAGGTACCATCCCTAAGACCAAGGGTTTCATCAACCCAAAAGAGGATTTCGTAGACGGAAGATCCATTGCAGTCCAAACATGTTAATACTGTAACTTGGCCAATTGAAGACCGGATAACTTCTAGAACAAAGCAATGCCAGGAATCCAGGATGAATTCGGGGGCTGTATGGAGTGCTCGCAATTATTTTGCACACTGTAGATCGATCCGGCTGAATCTCCGCAATCCTTGCGTAGATTGCTCATCAAAGTCTATGATATCGCCTGTGATGTTTGGGGTCGGTAAAGACCACCAAGCTCACCACGAGCTGCAGTCCTTTTCGGCAGACCACGCTACCGAAGATGATACGTTGTAGGAATTTCCATTAGGAAGGTTCTGTCCGCACTCCCCCTGCTGGCTTGGACCCAAAACCTCAAGTCTTGATTTGACCGGGTTTAGGTACACTCTGGAGGTAGGGCTTAAATGAACTTCGGATGAACGTTACCCCCATGCACAAAGTGGTTACAGTTAGATTAGCGATCTGGAGGATTGAGTTCCTTGACCATGCATTGGACCATCGTTTAAATTGCGCCCAACCCAGAACAAACGTCCCTACTCCTGCCTTCTTATGCCGATACGATGAGCCTCAATTAGGATCACTATTTAGTGTATCACGGGATTTCGCATCACATAAGAGCTAAATGAAAATTCTTTGCTGGCAGTTTTCATTACACTGGCCAGAATTTAGCAAAGTCATCTGATGTTGGAGATGATTTACCTCGGTGTTCGTTGCCCCTTGCACTTTCCTCTGCAACCCCGCCTCTCCATCCTATCACACACCAAATATCACATTTCAACCTCACAAGAATTCCCCCACACGTTCACACTAACAACCAAAGATCGTCGGTCATAACTCGGCCATATGCAGGATATCACACTGTTCTGGAATCTCCAGACTGCCGATTAGGGATCATGACTCCTGTCGATCTCCCAGCAAGTTCATATCCGAATTATAACGCCGCCATATCGTAGACTCTCAGCCTTCTGACCGTTATCTGACCCATCAACCTATAAGATGTCACACAATACGTGCACGATGGCACCAGCTTCTGTTCTGTCCCTGCAGAAGTGGCGCATGACGATCTTCTCCGACATCTCCTGTCGTCTTTCGAAGCTTCTTCTTCCATTTCGAGGATATACTCCGGGATCGCTACTGCACGACAACCGCCTTGGCTTAGAGATGACCATTGCTAGCTATTGTTATGACCTGGCAAGGGATTTCCTGAGGCCGCAAGAATATAATTTTTTCGTCAAGTTTCTTGGGACGACGAATGTTGCCAACACTGCTCTGAGTAGTACATTACCCCAGACATTAAGCTCTATTGGGATGATGTCCATCATTTGATGGGGTCTTTCTCTCCGTGACGTGCAACTATACCACGTTACTGCCGTGCCCTTCACGCGTGCTGCTCAGAGACAAAATTTGGCAGTCCTTCAGTGGATTGAAGCCATAGAGCTCCTCGGGAGAAGTTTATTGGCGAAGGATTATTGATTTCTCGGGGTAAACTGACCGAAATGGCACCGGTAATATGCCTTCCTTTCTTTTTCTGGCAAATCTGTCGTTGCTTTTTGGGAACTTGCGAGAGTATATAGTAGCGTTGTCCCTACCATTGAGTTTGTAAACTCCCAGAGCACTTTCACTCCTTCTAGTAGCTTTTCCTATCCTTTCATCTCCTCGGTTTCTGCTGTACATATTAGCCCTTATACATATTGTTATTCAAATCCCGCATATACACATCAATCGTCCTCAGCTTCAAAGCAAGTCCCGACATGACTTTCAAACGAACCTTCATCGGTGCCAGCCTCTTGGTTTGTTTTAATACTGTAAACGCAGTCGCAGTTCACGCACTTGCAGCAAACCTTACAGTACCACACATATTTGCAACTGCCGCATATCGTCAAGTCGACAATTACAACTCCGGTAATTTTTTCGACAGTTTCAGCTTTTATACCGGCGGAGACCCTACGCATGGCTTTGTCAATTACAAAAACCGAGCAGATGCTCAAAACTTGGGCTTGATCAACAATGGCAACAACCAAATCTACATGGGTGTTGACCATACCACTGTAAATCCAAGCGGTGGACGAGCGTCGGTTCGCGTCTCTTCAAACAAGGCCTACACCCATGGTCTCTTCATTGCAGATATTGCTCATATGCCTGGTAGCGTTTGTGGAGTATGGCCAGCGTACTGGTTGTTTGGACCTGGGTGGCCCAATGCAGGTGAAATTGTAAGTTCTTCCTCCCATTCTCCTGGGCCATGAGGATGTCTCACCCTCGCGGCTTTCTTCTGCGAATGAGATACAGGGCTGATATGCTTTAGGATATACTTGAAGGTGTGAACCTCGCCGGGTCAAACACCGTGACCCTTCATACATCTAGCGGATGCACCATGAATACCGCTGGATCCCAAAGTGGAACTGTTTTGCAAAACCCGGATGTGAGCACCCGGTTTCTCTGAGTAAAATGGCTTCTTTGGGTAAATCCTAGAGCTGAGACATTCCCCGAGAAGCATTTCTAAAGAAGTATACTGACTCCGAGATTTTCTAGTGCAATGCGGGAAATGCAAACACAGGTTGTAGTGCGACTACCTCTGCCCCATTCGGTGACAATTTCAATAACATAGGTGGGTAATCTCTGAGTTCTTTTTTCCTCTTTCAGGTTGTTTCGGGAGGATTAAGACACCATTTCCTCCTCAGACAACTCAGTTCCTCATCTCCCTGCTTCCGCCTCCTTTTCCTCAAACATACTTCTAGAAAGGGCAATACTAACTCCGAGATCGTCCACTAGGCGGAGGAGTCTACGCTATGCAATGGGAATCTTCTGGGATCTATATCTGGTTCTTTCCTCGGAACGCGATTCCCAGCGACATCCAGTCCGGAAACCCTGTGACGGGAAATTGGGGGTTACCGATCGTGGCCTTCAATGGAGGTTCTGGATGCAATGTGGACAGCCATTTCATGAACCAAAACATTGTTTTTGACACCACTTTCTGTGGAGATTGGGCTGGAGCTGTTTGGGGGAGTTCGAGCTGCGCGTCCAAAGGGAGTTGTGAGGGCTACGTTGGTGGTAATCCAGCGGCTTTTACCCCCGCGTATTGGACCGTCAATTCGGTCAAGGTATATCAGTTGTAAGAGGATGAGTCTCTTGATGGCGATGGTTGAAATGTGATTTGTCGAGAAGGAGTTTCGGAGTTGATGTCGGAGATTGCAGTTTTGCCTTCAAGGCGGTGAATCCCGGCAGAATCGCTGCTCATTCAACACATATTTTTAGATGAACCAATCTACTTCAAATCAAATATCGCTTTTTCGATGACCAATAGGAAATCATGTGCGTATCTGTGTAAAACCTAACCAACAAGTCACCAAAACAAATATTCGAACTTTGTTTCATCAACTCGTTTGTACCACTCTTCTTGAATAATATTCTTTGATGAATGTTCTTCAATCAATACCATACTTTTATACCTAAACAATGTTTCCTACTAGATCATCTAGAACAAAATTATCAAGTAAATGATTACGCATCGCTAGGATTCACCTCAATTTAAGGTATTCTCCCAGAGCTTTTGTATGTGTTTTCATAAATCCCATTAAATCCTGTCACTTATCCTAAATTTTCACAGAACGATAAGCTCAATACTGCAAAAATTTATCCAAAGTAACTCGTTGTTCCATTCTTCTGTTTTCCTACAAATCTAGCAAACAAAATTCGGTTGAAAAACACCATCCCAACTACTATTTTCCATACCAGTTTCGACGAGCTTCAGACTAAGCTTGTGACTCCACCATAACATGGAAATCGCTCATCAGCATCTTTCTTTTCAAACCCAACACACTTCCAGCACCTCAATAATCCTTCTGGGTCGTATCGTCTCTTGATCTCGTGCAGCCTTTCATAATTCTCCTTTCCCCACCATTTCTCTGTCCAATTCTTCGTCCAGGGCGAATCCTCATTGAAATAACTTCCAACTACACCTCCAAATTTGACAATCATATCCTCCATATCTTTAATCAACGAAGCTTGCTTTGCCAGAGTGGCTGTTTGTTGAATAAGTGTTGCATTCCACCCGATATCCACACCGAAAGACAACATCCAGACGGAATCTCTCCATGCTATCGTTGATGACGTGGAATTTTGAGCGTATGGATAGAGAAACGGTGTATCTGTAGGAATATAGGGTGAGAACCCAAACTTTATTGCTTTCTGTAGCAGCTCAAAGAGTGCTGTGCGACCTTCCTGTGTGGAGAAGAAGATCGAGGGGATTAAGCGAGAAGCTAATATTCGTGGCGTTCCGACAGCGGCTTCGTTTGGGATAAGATATTTGGTGTAGAATGCTTGCCATGATGGCAAGGTCTCAACGGTAAAGGTCCCATTGTTTGCAAGGGCAAAGCCGGTTGCAGCTTTCATCGAATCCTTTGCCTCTTCTAGAGATAGTAGTGGCGTGACACTCAATAGATTGCTTGATCGAAAATGACCCCCCCAACCTTGCTTGACCCAAGGCAATGAATTGTTGACTAGTAAATCGAACCACTTGTTCACATTATTCGTCGTCTGCTTGTACCTTACTTCCGCAACTATCAAGCTCACGACTTTCTCAACACGATGCGTACTTTCTAATACCACACCAAACGTCCCGCCTCCACCTCCTCTCAATGCCCAGAATAAATCCTCGTTCTGACATGTATTTGCAACTCTTTCCACCCCATCAGGAGTAACAATTTTGAATTGGAGAACCCGATCAATACCAAGTCCGTAGACAGGTGAAAGAACAGTATGCCCGCCTCCTTGAACCCACCCCCCGGAGACGCCGATACTTGTCCCATATGGACCAATAAAGGTCACATTCTGTGAGTCTGCGAAGGAGTAGACTTCTCCAGTGTTCACACCTGCGGCAGTAGTTATCGTATCAAGTGGCCGAAACATAGAGGCTGAACAACCCTCAGGTATAAATGAGGGATTGCTAGAAATACTGCGGAGATTGCGTGTCCAGACAGCCAAAGAGTTTTTGAGACTGCTTCGTCCAAGATAATCGTGTCCGCTGTTCTTGATTGATAGTTTGATACCGGTATGTCGAGAAAATTCGAATGCTGCGACGACATGTGAAGGATATTGAATATCGATGTAGTATCTTGAAACGCTTCCTTGATTGCAGGTCTGATTGGTAAACGCAGAGGGGTTGGCTGGAAATGTTGGATCAAGAAGGCATTTGTCTGTGTTGTTGGTGAGACAAATCTCGTCTTGGTTGTTCGCAAACCCGTTGTAGAACTCGGCGCGGTAGAGAGAAGCTGTATAATTTACTTGAATTTGACTGCAAGTCGGGTTAGACAAAGCTTGGGATCCATCATCGGCAGAGAAGCATGGGTGTGAAAAGGGTTTCGCAGAGTGAAGGTTTCCATTGACTGTTCGATTCAACTGAGTCCATATATCGCTGTTTGCAGCTCTGGTAACCCATGATGTAAGAAATAAGAGGATCAAGCAGTATAAAGGCATTGCTGAATTCGGACTGAGAAGGAAAGGAAGGGGATTTGAAGTTGAAGATAGTTTTATCTTCGGTGTAGGACTGCATGATGATCATTTACTTAACTGGGATAATGGTGTTCTCGTAGATTACTGTACACCTTTTAGATGACGCTGACTAATATTGTATGCACATATGCTGCAAGTGAGATCTTAATCCAGTTATCAATACCCGAGACTCACCACTCCAGTTGACATTTCCTCGTGATAGCTTTTGATTTTCGAAATTTGAGGGAAAACTCCAATCAATTAACAATGGTTACAGTCACGTCCTAGCGTCTTAAAGGAATTGTAATCTAGGCGAGTCGTTTAAAGTAATGAGAGCTATTCATTATCTCGATTTATCGTGAGACAGGGAATTTGCCCTGACGCTCCGATAGTTCATTAAACACCTGCAAAAACTGTCAGAGTATTTTCCATTAGTTTGAAATGAAACGGGAACTCACATTGAGAATAGAACTCGTTTGTAAAAGTACATTTCCAACCCGATGGGCACACAGTAGGACCATTATATCCAGACCCACCACCTAAATTCGTTAGTATCATTGTTATTAAAGAAGTTAGGATTCTTACATTGTCCATATGGTGTAGTTGTTGCCCCGCTAGTAGTACTTGAAGATAGTAAGTAGGTATAGTGAAGTGTGTTGGTCCTCGGACTTACCTAGAAGTTGTAGCAGTTCCGCTGGTTGTTTTTACGCTGGACGTAGATACCGAAGTTGACAATGTAGAGGGCTTGCTAGTCGTGCTAGCAACTGTACTCGAGGTGCTAGACTTAATTGTTGACGTGGATGTTGAACTTGGACCGGCGGTCGCTGTAGGTGAGGGCAGAGACCCTCACGGGGATCCATAGAAGATCCCACGACCGTTTGTACCCACATAGACGCGACCATAGAGCGACAGGTCGGCGCCAACGCAGTTTGCAGAAGCTGCGCCAAAGCCATTCTTTACATCGCTTATGATAATCCAGTTCAATCCGACGTCTTCCGATTTCACGAGTGTGGTTGTTCCATCAACGGTGAAAAATCCGTAAATGACTGGATATCCCCCTGATTTGGACGAGGCACCGAATGCTATCAAAACATGTTAGCGTAGGTTCTACAATTCTAGAGAAAATCATACCAAATGCATAGCCGGCAGTCACCCCACTTGTTTTTGTGAAGGTTGTCCCATAATCCAAAGAATGAAAAAGCCCGGTATCGGTTGTGGCCCAAACATCTCCAGCGATCGTCGGATTTACACGGATTTGATGGATTGTAGTAGAGGAACCTAAGCTAGCTGTCTTTGCAAACGTGACACCGAGGTTTGTTGACACGTAAAAGGCCCCTGCCGAGCCTCCATAGAAGACAGAATTGTTTCTCTTGTCTGAGGCGATTGCAGCACCAGTTGGAAGAGTAGGAACGTTAGCGAACGTGTTGGTATATCGAGATACCAGTGCTCCAGTTGAAGTCATCAGCAAGACAGTGTCTGCATCCGCAGAAAGCGCTACCTTACCAGGTCACGTACTGGTCGAAGCACCATAATCTGCACTCCAAGTAACCCCAAAATCAGAAGATAAAGCTACCTTTATTGCTGTATCACTCTCCCCTGATCGGACAATATTAGCCGGCTTATTACCAGCATAATCAATGTCTCTCGTTGTGCCATAGGTTGGATTGTGAAAAGCCTGAGCTGGGGCTGTGTCGAGAGATTTGTGATAAAACCCTCCAATATCACCGACTGCTGAAAGAAGTGGCGGACCACCAGGAGGAGTCAGGAGGGAGAGAGCCGCTGTTTCTTCGATTCCGTTTGCCATAATTTTCAGGGTAACGTTATGGACAGTATCCCAATTTTGAAGATTTCTCCCTCCAAAAATCGTCGCCCCGGTTCCATACAACCTGAGTCGAGTTAGATGTCTTGTCATATGAAATGGAAAGCTTTCTTACCAGTGGTTTGAGTCAAGAGGATCAATTGATAGACCCTCAACCATCCATCCTACTCTTGAAATGAAATCAGCTGTAGAAGTAGTGTCTAACAGCCAGGGGGCATCAGAGATATCCCAACCATAGTAGCGATCTTGACTGGGATAGCTACTCCAAGCCCAGATTGGAGACCACTGGCAACGTATTAACATAAGTTTTTCTCATCAAGAGAATATATAACGGGAGCCAGGGGGTGAAACTCCCCTCGGCCGTTGAGGTTGGAAGACAAGTGGAGAGGAATTTGCATACGGTTGCTCCGGAATCAGTACTTCGCCAAATCTGCTCATCTGGCCACCAGGAATTCAAAGCTGCGACCACGAGCGTACCAGGCCTTTGTAAGTCTACACTTAAGCCACCATAGCCATAATATGATGACGTGGTTGGAGGGGTAGGGCTGATATCTGTCCAAGCCCCAGTGGAGATGTCATATCTAGAATTTGATTATCAGTAAAGCCAATGATGGAACTAGCTTTGTAATGTGCATACCTGTGGACAGTTCTATTTGTGCCGTCGTATGGCCCCACGCCATTTGCGTAACTAACGTAAAGAACCTTCTCTGCCGGAGACAACACACCTTTATGAGGTATGAAGCCAATTTGAGGTTCTCCGGACACCCAACTCCCTGCAAATAGTCAGCATTAAATTGAAACTGAGGCTACGACAGCATACAAGTAGTTCCTGCATCCTCAGACTTAAAGACTGATTGTCCTGCATCGACCACGCCTGTTTTTATTAGCTAAACCATCCAAGAAGGATGGTTCGCGAGGAAAATTAAAAGCGGCAGTAAAAACTTGAGGTTCCCACCTGCCCTGCCTACCTCGATCTCGTTGTTCCAGCTTTTTAGGGCAAGTCAAAGAAATTACACAAAACACTTAGAACAATTTGGAATATTGGCCCAGGTGTTTTAAAACAATGAGTATTTACTGCCGCTTATAATGTCCACCGGGAGAGTGGCTTTACACTTACCAACGAATATACGCGGTGTTGCTGTCCCTTTCGAAGCGGAGGTAGAGTCAAAGGTTACCCAAGCAATTCCGACGGGGTCAGAAGTGTAGCTAGGAGAGGGGTCCTGGAAATATGTCCCTAAATATGATCAGATAAAGGGACACGAAAGAAAAACGGTTGGTTCTGCTTACCCGGCCACTTGAACGATGTAACGCTGGTCCACGTTATGCCATAATCTGTGGACTTAAACAGACCTTTTCCACTTCTCGCACCAAAGTAGAGAATGCTATTTTTGTTTGGGTCGATGGCAAGACGCTTTTCCAATTTTAGTTGAACCCAGCAAATGGATTTCGAAACTTACCTCGCCAATTCCGCGTCCCGGCATGTTTCCTCCAACCTTGAAGGGAAGAGCTGTTTTGGTCCAGGTAGCCCCCTGATCGAGGGAACGCAGGATAGCTCCATTGTTTGGGTCCCATTCATTTGTATACATACCTGCAGCAAGATAAAGACGATTAGTATCAATCGGATCCGTCGCTAGCGCGTCAACACCCCAGTCATGCCTTTAATAGTCAGTAGAAGACCGGAAAATTGGATTTTTGGCTTACCACTGCAAAGTCTATGAATTAGTAAAGATTTCTTGACGCAATCTTGCCTTTCCCCCGCACATGGGAAGTTCATCGAAGCTATTTAACTACAGAGAACCTAAAGCTTTCGGCCGAAAAGATGCGCTTACATTTTCATTATTTGTCCCATCTAGAAGAGGGGTCCAGGAGTCATCAACATTCAATCGGTATGCCCCGCCAATATCTGTCCTAGCAAAGGCAAGACCTTTGACAGAGGGATTGAAAATGATACCAGGGACAAACCTCCTCCTCCTGTCCTATATTAGCTAAGCTCTAAATAACCATCAGCATCACACTTACCTCCAATCTTGACATTTTTCCAAGTAAAAGCTTGAGAAGCGGCTGCATTCGCAGACCCAACAAGTAGGCCACAAGCCGCCAAAACCGCAGAGTAGGAGAGAAACATTGTTCAGGCGAGATGCAAGCAATATCAAAGCAATCAAAAACTCCAAAAGTACATAGATGAGAACGGGGAACAATATATAATAGCTGATTTTGAGTGGCTACCTACACCATGGGGTTAATTTCCTCACCTTGGAAGCTGGATTAGGATGTGGACTGCATGCCCATCCATGTGCCCAAATAATTCGGAATGGGAGCCGAACAACCGTCATCTAGAGTACTAGAGGAAGTTGCAAAGAAAAAGAATCGATATACCACGCGCTCTGGGTTGGTTTATGTGGAGTAGGCAGTCGAAGACCGGGTAGCTAACCCGCATCCGCCTGATGGCAGACGGAAGATTGAGGCTTAACGGCATGCGACGACCCGCGATCCTGAGGGCCGCGAGAAGAACGTCACAATAATTGGAGGAGAATGGATTATGCGGGGTGTTGATGGGGTAAGAAAGAGATGGAGAGGAGATGGGATATTGTCAACGGAAAAGTTTCTTTTTAGCCGCGACTCCTTCAGGGTTGGTCAGGCTTTAGTAAAAGCAGCATTAAATACTTCAGGGTCGAACCTGCCTACCTCTCTCGTTATTCCATATCTCTAGGGTAGTTCAAGGTACTTAACCTAGGACAAATTGGAATATGGACAGATGACTTAGATGAAGTTCGGATTAATTACCATATCTACTCGGGGGGTTGGAATGGCTCTCCGTACCGGGACAGAAAAAACGTCCGTATTTGTTCCTCGGGCTACCAAAAGATTACTACTAGTATTAAAAATCATCAGAAAAATACTAAAAAAATCTAGAATGGATCTCTAAGATTTAATTAATAATTGAACAAAGTCCCATCTTTCTCGATTTTTGTGTTACGGTTTAATTTCAAATTTGAGATAGTTTTTCGAGCGAGGAAATTCCTTTTTTCCATCCTGGTAGGTCAGGTCACGCTCGATTTTGACACCTCAACAGAGTTACAGGACCTGGTAATGCACAAGAATTCATTGACGGCAACATAGCGTACTTGCACAAGACTTGGTTTGAATAAATAATTAGAATTTTTTTTAAAAAAATGTTTTCTAAATTCTTTCATGTTTTTACTACATCTTTCGGGGGTTACAATTATAGTGCTGTGAAGTGCCGGAATTTAGTACACGAGATACAGTCGCAGACCTGCAATAAAAACACAACCACGACTTAAAACCTTATAATGATTTGGAAAAGCAGTAATTAGCAGCTGGAAAGTCTTCTCAGAGTTCTGTTTTATTTTTGAGATTTTCTTTTAAGGCTTAAGAAGTTGTGAGATGGAATGCGACGGCGGTACTAAAACCTGCCGCGCATTGTCGTCCCAGGTCTCTTCGAAAAACTTGGTTCTTCCCACGTTTTGGGATAATACTTTTTTTCCCCCGGGAAAATTAGGGCTCGGACAACCATGAAAGAAAATCGCGGTTGAAATTTCGACTATGTGGTTTTAGTAATTGTTTAAGTATGCGTCTTCAAAGACAGCTATCTCCTCCCCCACCGTGAGTTCTTGGCACGCGAAAAGCATCGTCAACCTTCACGAAGTACAATCCATTGAATGGCAACTGGGTCGGTTTTACTTCTAATCACGATATAAAAGATTCATTTACTACTCATCAACAACAGCTTAGCAACAAAAGGGCCCCTATCTTTTGACTTTTTTTCGTTTTGGTGGCTCTGACCGAGGTACGTTTCCAGCCTCAATTCCATGTCGCATACCCACCATATCTTCAAGACAAGCCCTCCAACACCACAACAACCTCATCACACATCTTGAACAATACATGATCCTAACTTCATTGAAACAGATTAAGGGTGTAGGTCGCCGATATTCAATTTTAGTTTGCAAGACGATGTCGACTTGGCTAAGCGGTAAGAATTCAAGAGCGGACTGAGCACTGGTGAAACCAAAATACTTGAAATGAATTATTGAGTACAATAATACATGTGCAAAAACGATAATTGTAACCCCAGAGTTCAAATTTTGAGGTATTAATTCTCGCCGGTGTACTTTTATCAAGGAAGCAAGTATTGCTCCAAGTACCAAGCTACGCAACCTAGATGGTGATGCCTACAACTTTGCAAAAATACTTCTGCTGATTCTCAAGCGAACAATCAAAATTCCGATAGCAGAGGCCAGTGCCATTGACCCAGCATAAAAAATAGAAGGGTGATAAGCCTGAAGACCACTATGTTCCCCTCCATAAGCAGCAAGTAAATATCCAGCAATTGGAGCACCCTAAAACACATCAGTCCAATCCAGCCAAATCAAAAGCCTAAGCTAGTTAAAGAAATCAGTAGAAACATACCATCAAATACCCCGGAGCCCACCCACTAACCAACATCCCCATCGCAACACCCACACGCTGCGAGCCAAAGAGATTTCCGGTCACCGTTGGCATTGTAGAAAAGAAGCCTCCATTGGCAGCCCCATTAATAACCACAAACACAATCAATGGAGCAAGAGATTCAGATACCGGCCAAATAACCAACATGCTCAATGCGCTGAGGATTAAGGAGAGGAAGAGTGTGTTGACTGGTCCGATTGAGTCGGCGAGGAACCCGCAGCAGATACGTCCCACTGCTGAGGAAAAATTGAAGCCGGCTACTAAACCTGCTCCTGTTGAAGGAGTTAAACCGACGGTCGCGCAGTAGAGTGGGAGGAAGAAGGGTGCTACGGGAAGGGGAAACGTTGCCAATGCTCCAGCTTAAGGGGCTTCGGTTAGTGATGTCCATTCTTAGTGCAGGTGGACAGGAAACAAAAGAATAAGAAAGTGCATACCAAAGAATAGGACAGTGAACTGAGGATTCCTAAAGAGTTCCCTAGGTTCGAGTTAGCGAGCTCAAAACATTTGGCATTCGGGAAACCTTACCATTCGATGAAAGTGGAATTAGTAAGAGGTGCTCTCTCCTTAATGAGCAATGCTGACGGAATACCCGTAGCCAGGATAACAAGTCCAAGAACCCTAAAGGTCCATTCCGGGCCAAGCTTCTGAATCATTGCATTTACCCCGAAAGAGATACATGCACCTCCCAGTCCACCACCAGCGTAAACGATTCCATTTGCAACACCTCTCTTCTTACTGAAGTATTGAGCGGGAATTGTGGCAATGACCTAACAAGAATTTAGCGCTTTCTCCATTTTCGAAACGCAGTGGTTAATTACCATAAAAAGCATGCTACACCCAAACCCACAAATAACCCCAGTATTAACAAATAACCCACCAACACTCTTCGTCGTAAATCCGCTCAGAATATTTCCACCTCCAAGGAGAGCTACCCCAACAAGAGCAGTAGATCTTGCTCCAATCCTTCGAATGAGTCCGGCATTTGCAAGTGCACAAAAAGATATCAACGCACAAGCCAAAGAGCCCATAAATGAAATAGTAGAGGGAGACGAAAGCTTTCTTTCTACGAGTGCTGCTTGCATGATACCCCATGAATAGGTTGTTCCTACGAACCAGAATGTCAACATGGCGCAGGCAAAAATTACTACCCAGCCCTAGAAGAAACGGAGTTAGTGGTTGTTTATCTGGAAAAGCTTTTGGGGTTGAAGAAATGTGAGTATTTTGCCAGTTGGGGATGGCTTCGGAAGAAAGTGGGATGAAACTGGCGAATTGATATATCTTCAAAACCAAGAGATGAAAACCTACATAACCGCCATCAGGAACATTAGCGTCCGCAAGACGAGAAGCAGCAATAATTGCATCTGGATTGGTAGGCTCAAATGCCGAGTTTTCGGACGTTTCGAGTGTTCGGGGGGTTTGATTTTGTTTAGGGGACGCTGGTCGTTTGGGGTGAAGGGCGTCGAGGGATATTGTCTGTGTTGAAGACATGATTATGGTTGATCAATTATCGAAACCAATCTTTGGAGTTTTTATTCAATGGAGATTTACAGTAACAAGTTGAGAATCAACAGAATCTTTCTATCTTGTAGATAAGGAAGACTCACCACTTACTAATGACCGCGCCCTTGGAGCCCTGTAGCTGCAGTACCGAGATGCGGGGTACGTTAAGTGGCACGCTAAGGTACAATCACCACAACAACTGGGACAAAGTAGATGCAACTATATGCTATTATTGATTAGCTATCAAAGATTCCTTTCTGATTTTTTTGGTATTTTTCTAATCTTATTTGGACGCACAGTTATTGTTTTGGTATAGTGCACCAGAGGAACAAATTGGTTTCCGTCCCTGAAAGTGGCAGTAAATACCTTCGGTTCTACCTAGCCCTCGCTGTTTCCAACTTTCTAGGGTAATTTGAGTAGAACAATTTAGGACTATTAACCTAGTTTTTTGGGGGGCGGATTATCTATTTACTGCTGCTTTTAAAGTCCACCACAAGTGCCTGGACTGCGTTAGGTAACTAAAACAGGGTAGTCAAAACACTGCTTGGAGAACTGGATTTCGCCACACACTTTACGTTTCTTTCAAAGCCAGATTATTGCTATAATGTACATTGGGGCTAGCCTTCTTCTCAAAGACAAACTTCTAACTGGCAGACGGAACAAGCATCTGCCAACACAAGCAAGAGTTGACAAAAGTTCTCAAGAGCAGATGAAGATACTCGAGAGTCGATGAAATTTCTCAAGAAGAATCCTCCAAAGTCCCAAGGATATCAAACTGATTATCTCTTCCCAACCCCAATCTCCTCATATCAACCTCCCCCTCAACATCCTCATTACTAGCCTCACTAGCATATCCGCTGTCCCGCCTCTCCTTCTTGAACATCTCCGCAATCTTCCCCGCGATTCTCTCTGCCCCCTGTCTCGCACCATCAAGATTCGGCGCAGCAGGTCCCAACCTAAGCGCCGCCAACCGTCCCGTAAAAAAGAAAGGTATCTCCTCATTCCACATCAACTCATGAGTAACACAAGGAATCCCCCCAACTCCCTTAATAGGCGCCTTCTCAATCAATGGTTTCAACGCAGGAATCTCCATAAAATCGGTGGGAATTCCGGTGGCATAGACGATGTGATGGATTTGTAAACCTTCAACCCTTGGTTCGGTGACGAGATTCCACATTTGGGTTTGGGGATCCCATTTGGCGTCGATGACTTCGGTGTATTTGTGCAGATCGACTTTACCGGACTTGACTAGGTTCTCAAGGATCTTTTTGTATTCGGGGGTTATGCTGCCGCCGTTTCGGGCTTCTTTTATCATTTCCCAGCGTTCTTCGTCGGAGTCTGCAGACCAGAAGCTTGCGAGGTGGAAGTTTTTATATTTGCCGACCCAAGAGAGATCCACTGAAAAAGAGTTAGCTTTTGCGCATTGAAGACTTGATTTGATGGAGTGAACGAATAGGCTTACTATCGAAATGCTTGATCTTCATGGGACCTCGCATAATATGAGAGACCTTCGACACACCCCGCTTGATCGCAGCATCCGAAATCTGAGCACTCGTCAAACCACCGCCAACTACGCCAACAGTTATCTCTTCACCAGCCTTGATCTTGTCGAGAATCGGAACTGGAAGCACACAATCCGGTAAAGTGGTTGGCGAAAAAGCATGAGAAATACCATCATTATGTTCATGACAGAAAGAGCAACTGGGAGGTAAAGTAGGAGGTGCCGAAGGACCGGTAGCAAGAACAATCACCCGAGCTCGCTTAATACCAGTAGAAGTTTCGACTGTAAAAATTCCAGGCTCGCCAGGGGATTCGGTATCGTAAGAAACGGACGTGACTCGTGATTTCTCAACGACGTTCTCGAGACCATAGTGTCTGGCAATATCCTCGCAGTGTTCCTTGAAAAGTGCTTGGCTTGGTCGGAAGAAATCCTTTCTATCGCGCTCGTCCAGGTAAGTTGTTTCTTGGGATTTTCCACTATTGGCATGTTAGCACGAGCTCACAGCGACGCTTAGCGAGATACTGGCCCATTCTTCAAATTTTGCTTTCGTTGATGCTTACTCAACCCCTTCCCAACGACGTGTTTAATCTCTCTCAACTCCCCTTCTCTCTCCTCTCGATGAGCAAACCCTAGCAGTCCATCACGATCCTTTGGGTCGATCTGAAAGAACATGGGCGATCTCAAATGGCTGATGTTCAAACGTTCAAATCTCTCATTCCAAGCACTCATCCACTTATCGCCACTCTCATCAAGCTGCGAAAGATCTCGAAATCAGTATTGTCATTTCAAGAAGGATGTTGACGGAGGTAAAAGGTAGTGTGAGGAGAAACCACACCCCCAAAAGAACCTGAAGGGAAAGAGAAGAATAAGCTCAGAGAATACCCACCACCGCGATGTCGATACCATGAGGAACCTCAGGACCAGAAAGCAATCGATCAGGAGCAGTATTCGACCTCCGACTCGTTCTCGTAGGTTTGCTAGTGAGTTTCGAGGTAGCAGAAGCCTTCATCCAGTGGAATCTTTGGTGTTCAGATTCGGTGAAAAGTGAGGTGGGCGTGTTTTCTCGTAGTCGAGCTGCGAGGGCAAGGCCGCATGGTCCTGCTCCAACGATGAGTACATCGTGGATGTGGTGGTGGTCGGTATCTCCCATGGTGGTTAATGCTGTGTGGAATTGGGTTGGAACTCAGTGTTGGAGAGGAGAGGGAGGGAGGAAGGGGAGAAGGTAAAAGGGGAAGTGATGGACTTGCCTAGAGACGTGATTGTTCAGTCGCGTCTGCAACCTTGATGGTTCGTCTTAACCATCCAGGTACTCATGGATGCTTCAGGGGGCCGATCATGTGACCGACCAACTCCTGTGTAATTCCTTTGAGAGTCTCCACAGAGAATCTGCAGGGCCATTAACATTGCCATGAAAGCTTGCAGCCATGGTTACCGTGCCTTTGTCATGTTGCGACCGTGAAATCAACAGCTGGCAGATTGTGCCAAACAAGCTAACTGATTGTTTGCTTAGTTTTCCTAGACATGTTAACATTGTAGCAAATAGAAACAAGAAATTACATATATGTGTACATTGAGTATTTCCTCAAGATGTTATTGTACATTCTGTAAAGTAAAGTGAGTGAGGTATATTTTACATACCCATCCTCATGAACACATTCATGATTCATCTACCCAACCTATAGTTTGGCCCATCTTAACTCTCTGCCCTTTCTCAACATTCCAATTCCACCCTCCTTTAATTTTGGTCTTTTCACCCATCCAGCCTTCATCAAGACTAGGTCTTTCTCCTTTTGGTGCTTCAAATACTAATACAACAGTACTTCCAAGTTGGAAACCACCCATTTCCTCACCTCTACGGAGTGCATGACCATGTAGAATTGGGCTTGCTGCTTCATATGTAGCTTCTGCAAATCCACTATAAGGTTCGCCTCGTTTGGCTGCCTCTTCAGCTGCTCGATCGGCAGCAGTATCGGTAGTCAAGGAGTTAGTACGCAATTCTCGATCAAAGTTGATTTTAATTGATCCAACATTAGTCGCACCAACTGGTGTATAGGAGAAGAAACCCCATCTCCATCTTCCTAAAAGAACTACTCTTTCGTTGAGCGTAAAAAGTCCAGGCAACGTTCGTTGGAGATATGGGGAGACGCTATATAATTCGCCAGCAAAATGTCTTCGCTTCTCAGCAACCCATGCAGTTGGAGAATGAAATCGATGGTAATCTCCTGGGGCCAGATATACGACAACATAATAAAGTGCTGTACGGTTCTCGGGTTTGAGAGAATACCAAGGTCGTTCATTCAAAGCAAGATCTGCACGAACTTCGGCCTCTGAAGCAGCTTTGGGTTTGGTCGACGCATCACTGGTCTTTTTGTTGGCTTGTTTTTGTGGTGGCCCGGAGAATAAATTGGGTAGTGTGTATGAGATTCCATTCACAGTGGCAAATTCCTCGTCGTGTTTTATGATTTCCTGATCGCCTTCTCGGTGGGTTGCAGTACTTTGTGCGGGTGCTCCTTCTTTGGGCGCAAAAATGTTTGAGGGGCTTGAGGGGTTGAGAGAAGTTTCTGGTTTGTCAGTGCCCAGAAGAGCATCAAGACTATATGTCATGCCCTTGACTTGTTCAACCTCGCCACTAACAATTTGACCGAATTGGAGGACTCGGCCATCGGATGGAGATAGAAGGGCATTTGGATTGGGATCGAGGGGTCTTGCGCCTGGCTTGAGGGTTCGATAGAAAAAGGATGCGAGATTGGGGTATACATGAAGATCTGGTTCCGAAACTTCTGAGAGACTAGATTATTTTATTAGTTGGAGTTATATAAATGCAGCATGAGGAGTCGTACTCGACACCAAAAATCCATGAATATAACTTGAAGCCCGGCACTCGTAGAGAGTAGGGAATCTCAAGCTCATTAAATCTCCCCCATATTCTCGAAATGGCTTTTAATGGCAGTGTTGACATGACTTGAACTTGCCTATCACCCAATCAGCTCAGAACTCGTTCAAAGATATATATCCACACTGACCAAGGCCCTGTAGGTCTAATTCTCTCTCGTCTCTTGGGCCTGCCCAAAACGCCATCTCCATTTCCGTTTCCAGTACTCTTTACATACGCATCGTCTTCTTCCCGCAACCTAGCCTTTTCTCGTTCATTTATTCTGTACAATTGGGCCAGACCCAGGAAACCAATTCCCAACCCGACGGGAATCGGCGCCCATTTAATCTTAGTCTCCCCCAATGCCCGTCTCAAACGTGTGCCAAAAGAATCTTTATATTCGGGGGGCTTCTGCGAGTATCTCGGGGATGAGTAAGTGAAGTTTCGGGTCTTGTGGGATCGAACTATCCATTGCGTTTGCGAAATTTGGCCTGGGACTCGCCCCACGATGCGGGGTCTCGCACATCGAGCCATTGGTGTAATTGCCATGGCGAATATGGACTTTAAGGGAGGATATTATGAAAGGGTTTTCGAGGCATCGAGAAGAGAAGTCGAATTGCGAGGAATGAATTGTATTGCAAGTTGTGCCGAGAACGATGACGCTGGCGGCCTTTTGAATATCTTTCGGGGAGCCGGAGTATTTAGCGCCGGGGGCCGGTGCAGGGGAGGGGTGGATGCAGCTAAACTTGAGCAGTGGATGACAGGTAGCATGTTGCATATTGCATAGAGACTAAGAGCTTCAAATCGGATGAGCAAGAATTAAAAAGCAACCCATCAGGACACATTGCCCATACTGTAATCCTACTGCAGTACTGCTAGAGCAATAGCACAACATAGCACAGCACAGCACAGCACGCCTATTCCGCTTCAAATGCGCCAGTCTTGCTTTTATTCCTCTGGACGTTGAAGCTCGTTGGAATACTGGTACCACTGACCGAACCTATTCCATACGACTGCGACTGCGACTTCGACTACAACTGAACAAGCAAACAATACTCAACAAACATCATGTCTGAAGACTCTACGAGTGCCTCTGCCGCTGGCAATGCTGCCCCAACACGAGATGAGGAGCAACCAGAACCGCTTTCCTTCACGCTGACAATTGTGTCGCCATCGGTTGGAGCCAATCGTCTCAATTTTCCTCACTTAGCAGCCACCACAACCGTCGAGCAATTGAAAGCAAAGATTCGAGATGCCTTACCATCAAAGCCCCCAAATGAGTTGCAGCGACTTATTCATCGAGGTCGAATGCTTGCCAGAGAATCGCAAACCATGGTGCAGATATTCGGGAAAGATGTGGTAAGCCAGAGCCGTGAAGTTCTGTATGTATAATTCTCTGCTAATTCAAATGTCACCAGCTATGTAACCCCGAACCTCAAACCCTCCACTTAGTTCTGCGCCCAGCAGAAGATAATGCAACACCTGCTGCATTTCCGGCTCCAAGACCCCAGTCTACCATACCAGCCCCGGCACCACAGGCGATTCCACAACCTGCTTCAGCACCACGTTTACCTCTTGCTAATGGGGGAGCTTTCGGTTCTATGGGGGCCCCTCATCTGCCACCTCCACAACCTCGTCCACAGTCTACTCCTGCGGTGCCTGGCCATGGAATGCATGCTCAGCAGCCTCTCCCAGGATTTCAGCATGTTCAACAACATCAGATCCTCCACCAAGCCGAGCAGTACCATAATATGATAGCTCAGAGGCTCCAACAACTTCAACGCGAGACACTACGTCTGCAGCAGGAGATGGGTTCAATTGAAAGCCGGTATAGAGATCCAGCGAGGGCGCAGACCCAGGGCGCGCAGGCACAAATGACAATACCCTTTTTCAATCCTCCTGCTGCTGCTGACAACCAAGCCTTACCTTTTCAATTACCCCACCTCGCGATGCGCCCACCTCATGGTATGCCACCTTCGGTTCAGAACTTCATCAATCAACAACAACGAGGACGCGCAGCAGAAGGATTGAATGGTGCTGGAAACCGAACTCCTGGGGGAACAGCTCGAGCTAGTTCGTTGGGAAGAGCCAGTCCAAGTCGTCAACACAGACCTGACCATACGACAACTTATACCCGGGAAGGTTTCGGACCAAATGGTGAGAGATGGCAAATGACTGTGAACGAGACTACCACAACTCTCCCGATAGGCTCCTCGTCTGTTCATCATCATCAAACTCCGGCGACTGCGAACCCCGCTCTGGATGTTCAGGCAGTTTTGAGAAGTGCAGACCGGCAATTGGCCTCTCAAACACAAAATGATATGCTCAGAAGTGCTTCGAACCCAAATCCTTCTCGCTCTGCAGACTTGAATTCAGGTAATTCGACCGAACCGTCGCCTAATCCAAGTTCAGGGCTAGCTGAAGGAACCACAACAAGCACCAACAATAATCAGAATTCCGAATCAATGGTTTACATTCTTTCCTCCCCTCATGGACCTCGGGCGCTTCTAGTCAGCAACTCGGAATCTTACTTTACTCCTCGTCAACCTTCTAGGCGACGTAGACATGATGTAGTACCAGCAGCAGCCCAGGGCGAGGCGGGGGCACCAGTTGGCCTTCCAGAATATCGCAACAGACCAGCCGTGAGAGCTCGTCGAGGAAATAATGAAGGCGTTGCCCAAATACAACAAGCTCACGCGAATCCTGGAGCAGGTGCTCTGGCTGCACGAATTGGTCCTATCATTTGGCTGATCATTCGTCTAGTTGGTGTTGTATGGTTCTTGACTTCTGGGGATTCGAGTTGGACACGTTGGTTCATCGTGACCGGGTTGGCATTTGCGATTTTCATGGCTAATACTGGTTTGTTCAATGGTGCTGCGGATCAAGTATGGGGTCCCATCAGAAGACACCTTGAAGCTTTACTTCCTCTCGCTGGTCCGGATGCTGCCATGGTTCCTGCCGCAAACGCCGCTATACCACAACCTGGAGCAGCTCAAGGCGAAAACGCAGCTGGTCAACGAGGCACAAACAATAACCCAACTCCCGAGTCCACTGCTGCTAGATTAATTGAGCAACGTCGACAGGCAAATGGAAATTGGGTCTTGACACAACTCCGACGTGCAGAACACGCATTGCTTTTGTTCCTTGCTAGTTTGGTACCTGGTGTTGGAGAGCGACATATTGCAGCGAGAGAGGCGGAGGCAGCTGAGCGACAGCGACGTATTGATGCCGCGGTCGCTGCTGCTGAAGAGGCTCAACGGGAAGCAGAAGCTGCTAATGCTCCGCAAGAGAATGCCACGGAAGGAGCGGAAGGAGAGGCAATTGGTAATAGTGAGGCGGCCCCCGCCCAGAATGAGGCAGAAGATGATCCTCTACCACCTCTTATCCAGGTCTGATTTGGTTTGGACATGATGGAGGGAGTACTTGTTGGGTAGGATAGAGATTATAACAATTGCATTTGATTGAACTGAGAATTTGTCTTGGTTTATTTGTTGAACCTTCGGGTTTTCTAGCCAGATCTTTTGAGCTTATCCCCTCTGCACCGCCCACTCCTTTCGCATATTAAATTAACAGACCTTGATCCCATAACCTCGAGTATGAAATCCCTAAGGAACATTATAAATCCGTCAATGCCACCAAACCTAGAGAGGGAGAAAGAAAGCAACGCGGTATCAAGAGTTCAGAAGATCCCTCAGCATTCACTTAACACCACTCTTTCAAATCATACGAGAATGGGAGAAATGTAAATCAACTTACAAAGCCAATATTTCATATTATTATGGGAATTGGAGAATCAAGAATAGAAGATTGCTTTCTTTCAAATTCAATCTTGTCATGAAGGGCGAATAGAAATTAAACTTGTGGACTTAGGTATTCAAGTGAGCGAGTATCCTCTTGCTGCTTCCACGATCACGAAAATTAGAATTCTTTTTTTCTTCTTCAAATTTCGATCGCCCTAGGATCCTAAAGCGGAAGATTAAGGTACGACAAGTTACCAAGGCACATCCAAAGAACCCAAGATAATCAAACTAAATCAAGTAAGTTACTAACGTCCACTTGACAAACTCTGATTTCATGGGTGCGTAATCTCGAATGCTAGATGTGTACCGTAAAGTCATAAAACCCCCTCCCTCGTCAACGCTGCTGGGAGATCAATATATGTTATTTCTCAACTTTCACCCAACCCCCTTCTTTCAACCCATCTGAAAGAATAGAAAAAAGTAAGAAGGTTTCCAAATCCTAGATTCAAATTTTCTCCACCTCTGGTCCTTCAGGACCAGCGAATGGAAAGAGAAAACCGGCAATTCGGAACTCATTCTGCCCCAAGGATTCGCTATTCTCAGGAGAGCTTGGAAGAGAAGAGGAGCTAGAAGTCATTTTGAAACATTGTTTCATCAAGTTAACCCATCCATACTTGGTACCAGGAGAGGCCGAGGGCATAAACTTCAAGATGTACTAGAGACAAAGAACTCAGCACGAACTTCTCCCAGGTTACGCCCACCTCGCCTTGAATCAAGAAAAGAATCACCACACACATTCATTCATCACATAAAGCATATTTTATTTTATAATCTCAATTCAACTACCTGGGGAAAAAAGCACCATAATTACAACCCAGTCTGAAAAACGATAGAACTCCCATTGATGAAAAAAAAGCAGTAAACTCCCTATCCACGCTGCCCTGATAAGTAAC
Organism: Calycina herbarum; assembly: GCA_001414485.1. Classification (NCBI taxonomy): domain Eukaryota; kingdom Fungi; phylum Ascomycota; class Leotiomycetes; order Helotiales; family Pezizellaceae; genus Calycina; species Calycina herbarum. Next base: position 83,062 of record LLEY01000189.1, on the reverse strand, counting down.
TCCCTCCGAAATCAAAAGTTCCACCCACCACCACGGGATAACGAATACTCGATCTCTCCCATCCCCCTTCATGGAACAAACGTGGAAACCTTCGTGCGGGAAGAAACAAATGGTGATCAAGAATTATAACGAAAATGTCGAAGAAAAAACTGTTTTTTGGTGAAAGGTAGGTAGGTAATCGGGGAAATTGTGAATTGTTGCTCAGGAGATCTTCCTTCGTAAAGATCCCGAACCATTCGAAGATATTTTAAAACCCCGGGTTGAAACTATCAATCAAACTCATCCATTGGAATTTTTCGAGAGAGTTCCTCCACCATGGACAATGAAAAGGGTGAGAAATAAGTGATCGTCAAGCTTATGAGCATTTGTTCCACTGCGAAAAGCCGAAGTGATTGGCATAGCGAACACTCGATTACGAGATAATGATGACCGGATGACCAGAGGTACCACCACAGTCGAAAATAATTTAGGACAATCCACCAAACGCCTCGCTTTGCCAAGCTTGTGTCTGGAAGTAGACAAGATCAAGCCATTTTGGTGATCCGTAGTTTGGTGAGGTCCTACCAACAGATGACAAGCGAGCCTGCTCTCTAAACAAATTGTTGTTTGATAAAAACCGAGAAACACCCTCCAGATATGGATCGCCTTTTTGCAAGATTGGGAGCTGGAACATCAGTTGGTGGAAGTTTGGCCTTGTGTTCTCCTCGGTGTAGATCTTGTCGTTGTCAACATTGAGCCAGTCGCAGGCATTCTCGAAAGAGTGTGTTGCTTTCAACGAGTGCAGCATGTGATCAAGAAGATTTCGACCAACACCTTTGCGTGTTGTATCAGGAGCAACATAGACTTGAAGATTGGCCGTAGTACGAGATCTACCCTTTCGGTTGCCTTTGACATTATAGTTGAGGGCTTCAGCAAAAATGAAACCAACCACGACTTCACAGGCTGGTAGACTGCCTTTCTTGTTCTTTACCGGACGACCTTGTACATCGTGGAAGACGGGAGCTTTGCCTTTGATTGCCACAATAAATGGGAGGCCATCTTCTTTTGCATTTTTGATCATGAATTCGGCATCTTCTTTGCCAATGGGAGACTGGTCCTCAGGGATATGAGTATTGCAGATATAGTGGTTGTAGATTTTGGCAACTTCAATGGCATCGCTAGGGGTTGCTGGCCGTAGATAGATGTCGATTTTAGGAGCGAATTGATTTGGCATGGGTTCGTACGCGGCAATTTCAGCTTCTTGAGCTGCGAGTTCAGCGTTTGCCTCCTCCCATGTTGGCAAGTGTTTTCGATGCTTCTTCATTCTTCTGTCAAGCTCCTTTTGAGAGGTATTGTGCAATCTCTTTTGTTCATTTTCACTGTTTTTGGTGTCTAGATTCAATTAGTACATGAAGCGAAGGAAAATAGGGGCACTAATTTCAACCTACCTGGTCTTGAGTCTTCCGTATACACAGCTTCCAGGAAAACTGGGTTGACTGGATCAATGGGGAGGAGCTTTTCCAGGAACTCTTCAGAATGCATTTCGACTTCAACTTCACGTCCAAATGGAACAGTCAGTCTCCACTCCTCAGCAATGTACTCTGGGGTCCATTTGTTATCAAACCACGTTCGGTCATGCTCCCAATCGCATGGTGGTGGCATGAGCGACCCTGTCCAATCCATCAACTCTTCGGCAGCCGAGACACCCTGTCGAGCTCGTATACCCTCTTTTGGTTGCTCTATGCCCTCTTCACTAACCTTGAAATCAGAGCCACGTGCACTTGGAGACGCGCCGAACCCAGATGATTTTGCAAGAGCATCATGAGTCAGGAGATTTGACTTGTCAACAGATGTGCGAGGGTCAGATTGGGACTCGTGTTTTATTTCAATCGTTTGGTGAACGCTTTGGGTGATGAGCGTGTTGAGATGACGGTCTTCTTGAGTTGGCTGCTGGGTTGAGGGTTGTTTGGCAGGGACGCTCGAGTATTTTTCAACAATTCGTTGTCTACCGTGGGTGCCTTGAGTGACAGTATAAGTTGTACGTCTCTCAGGCGAGGCATTTCCAAGTGATGAAGAAGATTTTGAGTTATCAGGTGTGATATCCAAGTTCGAAGGGCGGGCATCCAAAGTGTTGTTGTTTACGGTGTAATTAGAGACGTTCTGTTCATATCGTCTTGAGACGGGACTTTCTTCAGTCTTGTACGACTTTAAAGGTGATCTTGCACCCGCAGCCTTGAAGAACTCATCACCCGAGACTAGCTTCACCCCCTCAGCCCCCCATTGGGCAGCTGGTCCTGCATTGGTATTTTGCCAAGTGTTTGGCCGGTTCGTTGGTGTTGTTGGTCTGGGGGCATTGTTAGCTGTCAAAGAGACACCGCCACCCGAAGCACTGGGTGTATTGGCAGTTTGTGGCGAATGATGGTGCTTTATTTCCTCCTTTACCTTGGTGGAAGTAGGGGTTTGTGTATTGCTGATGACCTCAGCATTAGGACCGGTGGTTTGCTCCAATGCAACCTTATTATTCAATTTGAGATGTGGGGGAACATTATCTTTTGCTGTTGCTGGCACGACACCTTTGGAACCTCGAAGATGTGGGGGAAGGAAGGAGGACTTGGATTCTTTAGGGGTGGTCATTGCCTTTTGATCTGCTTTCATACGAAGGTGTGGAGGGAGTGTGGCGGGTGCAACAGTCTCGTTTTTGTTGGATTGGATTGACGGTGCCGTATTCTTACCTCGGAGGTGAGGTGGAACGTTCTCCATGGTTGACGATCCAGCAGCAGAAGATGGACTCTTGATGTTTTTGTTAGTGGATACCGAGCCAGCTTCTTGTGAAGTCGAGCTTGTCCCTACTGCTTTGGTAATTTTTGCAGTTCGAAGGTGTGGTGGAATGTAATCGTTCGATCTTGCGACAGGTGGGTTGAAGGAGTGGCTAAAAGCATCTGCAGAAGAAGCTTGCCCAAGGTCCCTAGAGGCACTAGCGCTGGACATGCGTGCCTTTTCCGGAGTGACACTCTGGACGCTCTGCTTAGTTCGAAGATGTGGTAGAATATAATCGTTCGACTTTGCGACAGGAGGGCTAGAAGCGCCATTGTGATTTTGAGACATGAAAGTCTTTGCTGCTCCGTTCATGGCGCTAGATGAGGAGCCACACTCTGATACAGGAGCACTGGAGAGTGGGCTTACAACGTCAACTGAAGGTGTAGTCTGTTGAGTGGTTGCGGCAGGTTTTTGCGAGCCTCGAAGATGAGGTGGGAGAAGAGGGGTAGAAGTGTGCTCGTTTGAGGGAACAGATGCGCCAGTGTTTGTCTTCTTGCGAAGATGAGGTAGTACGTATGAGGTAGAGTCGGGATTTTCTGGACTAGAGACAGATGGATTCGAGGTGCCAGTGCTTCTCTTGCGAAGGTGAGGTAGTACGTATGGAGTTGGAGAGGTAGGCTTGTCTGGGCTCGACACAGATGGATTCGAGGTGCCAGTGCTTCTCTTGCGGAGGTGAGGTAGTACGTAAGGAATTGGACAGATAGGCTTGTCCGGGCTCGAAACAGATTGGATCGAGGCGCCGGTATTGCCGTTCGCACGAGGAGGTGTGCTCGGAGCATTGATGGCGCCAGTTGCTTCGACTGGAGCTGTTGAAGTGAAGGTCAGCAAGTTTCTTTCGGGTTGATATAATGGAGCTTCTCTCACCTTTGACGGGGCAGATACTCGCCCAGTTTGAAGGAGGTACAGCGTGGTCGTCAATATCCTTTTGAAGTTGAGGAATATCTTCTCTGACTTCACTTTCAGTGGAAGTCGAGATGGAGTTGCAACCAATAGAGCTGGGCATTGCAGAAGTGCTGGGTTCAGCTTCAAGTAAGGAAGGAGAGGATGTGTCAGCTTTCGTGGTAGTTGCGCTGCCCTGTGAAGGGGAGGTGCTGGAAGTTTGTGGTGGACTTGAAGGCGCCTTTTGCAAATGCCTCAAATGTGGAGGAACCCAGCCAGCGGGATGAATTTTTGGCGCTGGAGGGTTGTTCTTTAGAGGACGGGTGTTTTGGAAAGGGGGAATGTTTTCTTTCTGGATTTGGTAGTCGCCAACAAGCATCTGTCTTTGCTGGGTGGTGTCCTTGGGTTTTGCTAGGTTCTTGGGAGCCCACTTGGATTGAGTAAGGTCATTGTTGCCCTTTTTCTCTGCAAGTTGAGTGATGGCTAGTATCGTCAAAGCCGCTCGAGCCTCTTCTGGTGTATCGATTTTCGAACTGTGGATTCACTGTCAGCTATTATACTTGCCAGGAGAGGGGGCAGTCACGTACTATTCTTGGTGCTTCTCCCGAAGGAGCGCGTCCAGTTCCTCGGAGATTGACGAGTCAGACATTCTGAAAGAGTATCCAGACTCTGCTATGTGGTCAGTTATTGCGCGTGCGCGCCAGAAGAATTGATTGAAAAAGTGGTGGTTGTTGGAAAGGTTTGTTGTTGTCAGTTTCAGTTTGGAAGGTGATGGGCAGGAAGACAGAGAGGAAGAAAGTTGGGAAGAAGGCTGGGAAGTAGACTAAGAAGCGCAATTTTTTATGTGCGCTTACCAAAACAACCAATCTCAATGGTAGGGGGGGATTCTCTATTGTTTCCAACTAAAGGCGGCGAGTATTGTGACGCGTATGGGTGCATGCACAATAGGAAGGGGGTTGCAGCTCAGATGCTATTCTTCAACACCGTGAGATGTTGATGTCTTTGGTGATAAGCAGAGACAGGCATGATTGGAAAGCGCAACTGACCTTCATCACCTGTTGTACATCAGCTAAAGTCTCTCTCTCGTTGACTGCTTTTCTGCGGCAATTGTTGACACAAATGGAGTACAGTACACTGCTTGCAACGCTCCTTCCTCACAATACTTACAGGTTGGGGAGGAGGCGCCTAGGGCAGCGACGCTCCGCTCCCGTCACTTCCTGTCGACCAAGTCTCCTATTGTCTTTCCATGCACCAGCACAATAACCACAAGCGGCTTCCCTTGAAGATTGACTACGAGCCAGCTACCTTTTTTTTCTTCAACCAAATTACACCTCTTAATAGGGTTGATTATCCGGCAGCAAGCTATCACCCAACTTTTGGTTTGGATCCAACCTTGAACCCTTCTTCACCAGATTTTTCTGACGAAGATGTAGAAGAACCCATTGATCAACTCCAACTCAACAACTTTTCTGACGCCACGTCCACATATCTAATGTACTCGCGCCCCGATTCCCCAAGGCCCGAACCAACGCACGCAAAGGACAAGAGCACACCTCTGGAATGGTATTTGTATGGAAGTTTGGCATGGGCAACTCGATCACGTGCAGCTTTCCTCACAGGCTCCAAATTTGAATTTCCTTTCCCCAAAGCTAAACCAACAACATCATTTGTCAACAAGGACAAAATGTTGTCGATTTTACGGAAAGCCAGGCTAAAGGACAAGGAGATGCGCATCCTGATGCTGTAAGAAACTCCAACGAGATCTGATAATTTTGACGCCGCTGACCAGGGGATTCGGTGGTAGTGGGCTCGATAATGCTGGAAAGACAACGATAGTCAAGAGAATCATGGGGGAAGACGTCAATAGTGTCAGCCCAACCCTTGGATTCATTATTAAAACTATCGATTATGAAGGGTAGGTACTCTACTGGTGTCTTATCCTCTGATCTTCCACTAACCATGGTCTTTTCTTCCAGATACAAGCTCAACATCTGTACGTCTCCCACTCCCAGCTTCATTTCTTACTCATGAAAATCAGGGGACGTCGGAGGCCAAAAGACGCTCCGCTCATACTGGAGGAATTACTTCGAGAAAACCGATGCATTGATATGGGTAGTCGATGCCACCGATCGTCTCCGCATCGACGACTGTCGAGAAGAACTCCACAATCTCCTCCAAGAAGAGGTATACTCCCCCTTTAAAACACAGCAGATATCGCGATACTAATCATCAATTAAGAGGCTTTCCGGGGCAAGCTTGCTTGTATTTGCCAACAAAACCGACGTCAATGGGTGTATGGATGAGGTGGAAATCCAGCAGGTTCGTGCAAGACATGTCGTTGGGGAAAAAATGTCCGGCGTCCACGCTAACCGTACTCGTATGCAGGGTCTCCAACTAAATGCGATCCGAACACATAAATGGCACATCATTAGATGTAGCGCAATCACAGGGGAGAATTTGAAGGATGGATTGGCTTGGGTTGTTCAAGATGCTAAGGCTAGATTATTTCTATATTGAAGTTCGTCCGATGTTATCGTGGGTTTTGGGATGAGGGATGTTGTTCTTGGGCTTCTTCCATGTTCCAGGGATGGCTGGGATGAGCAAAACGTGGGAGTTTTGACAACGCTAGGGAACCACGTCTCGATATCCCCATGAAATAGGAGACGGCTTAATTTTGGGGGGAATGGGAAGATAAAGTAATTGCATTAAGAGATCATCAATTTACCTTTTTCTATGATGCTCTAATCGAACGATGAGAACATTTTCCGGCAGACCGTTAATGTTGGATAGACCATACCCGTCATGATTTCGATTTCTTTCTGGGCAATTTCTGATTTGATAATCCAGGTTGAAATACTAAATAGAAAAGAGCACTTTAAATTCTATTCGAAAACAAAATCTAAATTTTACCCCCATCGTTGGACGAATGTCCTCCGTAGAACTCGTGCAATCAAGCTTCTCCTAAAGTCTAAAACACCAAGGAACTTGCTGGAAGAATGTAGCAGGGTAATGCCATCAAGATTGAATGCCAAATTCGGCAATCACCGCGGCATTCATTGGTACCTAATCAGTGTTTTGCTTCTCCACGGTAATTCCAAGTAACAGTTCAGGTCATCTCCACGTCCACTCATAACAAGATATTGTGCGAGAAGATCTGGAACAATTAAATCACCTGTTTTAGAAGAATTGAAATAACGAAGAAGAGCGAAAGTAGTGCTGAATGGAAAACTGGAACGAAGGTTAGGAACGAAAGTCTGGACAGGAACGAAACTCAAATACCCTTAGCATAATTGATATAATTGTTGAAGACTTTTCAAGACAATGTCGATTTACTTAGGTATACTGCCACCTAAGTATACCTAGAACGAGCACCAGGTTACAATGAAATAAATTGAGGGTTGTTTTTTGAAGAATCACCGCCATCACTAAAAGTAGGGGTCTCAATCCCAACCCCGCCCGAAAGTGAAATGACCCGAGATGGTGGGTTGAGGGTTACCTTGCATATGCCTTTCCAGAGTGTTCTTTGGGGCAAACATGCATAGTAATTGGTAAAGGGCCGTTTTGAGGGCAGTGCAATAATATCGAATTAATCAGATGATGATGCAGAAAACACTTGCATATGTGCTGCAGACCTATGAGAATTGCTACCTTCCATGGGGGAAAGGCAAGATGGAAAAAAGAAACACCACAAATCTATTTTTAGGCATCACGACAATTTGCCCTGACAGGTTTTTTTTTTGGAATATGGTTGCCTAGAAGGCTTGTAATGCTTTCGGTCGCATTGCGACGGTGATGGTAATTCAGCCACGATGAACACTGGTTCGTTATTTCAAATAACCGCTTGACTGGGGCACTTGAGCGACTAACGACCGAGAGAAGGGAAGTTGATGAGAATCGCACTCGGAATTCCAAGATTGATGATGATTACAACGGCGAACTGATGAGATTACTCACCGGTTCCTTTGGAGAAGCGACGGGTGCTTTCTCGGCCCTCCTTGCCGTCAGATGAAGCAATTCGCCAGCTGTGATGCTGATGATGGACTCGTCCATGCATTCTGTAGGCAACCTTCTGGTGGCTATTCGCATGAAGATGTTTGGATTGCAGATCTCGAGTGAGAAGCATCATGGTGCTAGCTGATGAGAAGATGAGGGCTAGGTACCTCCGTAGAGTAGCTAGCTGCGATATGTGTTGCTGATGGGCTGACAGTGGAATGAGCTGGTTGGAGTTGCTCGGCTATGTGTAATCGCTACTCGTAAGACTAGAACCGTCACCGGTCCGCAAAAGGCAAAGATACCATAATGCCATCAGTTTGGAATCGACGGAATTTTGGATGTAGCACCTACTTCGTAGAAAATGAAAGTAATGTTACTTGTGTTTGCAAGTGCCTAGGTAAGTAGGTGGAGTGGGGTGATTGTTACGAGGTGATGAAAGAGGCAAGCAAAATGTTCAAATCCAAAAATAGGTACGGCATACCTCGACCAAACAAAAGCAGAAGAATTAGCTGGTCCAAGCTTACTCCGTTCCGTGATGTTATTCCGACCCGACCTCTCCATTTTCACTTCAAACAGACCTCTCGAGTCCAACCAGCATTGAACTTTGAAGAGGCCAAAAATACTTCTATACTTTACAGTGTACGGAGTATACCTCCAGGATCTTGGTCTCCTTCCACTTCTGCTTCCGAGTACGCCCCTGTGCTTGCCGTTGATGGATGAAGCAATCCTCCGTTTCCTAAAGGATGTACCGTAGCGACTCTCACGCCGTACGCGGATCAACTCGCCGCATGCAATACCTCCGCACCCTCATGGATTTGTTCGAAAGTCGAGGGAGGAGGTTGGTGATGGCTGGTACATTACGGTTCAATCACACCTCCGATTTTCTTCACTTTCGTACGTGTCTTCCACCCCAGTACAGAGTCTCCTCTTTGTGGAGAAGTTCAACAATATCCTCACCCACGCTGTCAAGCGCAGCTTGGCACGGGCAACGCCGTTAGCACACTTCCTTTCCCATTTTTTATCCATCGTGGTCGTCCAGGGATCAATTTAAAGTTTCAGAGCCTCTCACACTTGTCGGGTCGGGTATACCTTCTCTCAATCAGAAACATCTCTAATTCCAGTACCGTTTTCCATCCATGAATACGATCTTCTGAAACAACGCCGATCTCGATATTACCCCACCTATGATGCTCTTCCTTGGTTTCTTCAGCTTCATTTGTCAAAAGTGATCAACTTCAAAGTCGACGCTCAACGATCATTGGTGGCAAGCTCCTTCTTAAAATGGAATATGCAAGAAACCAATGGCGGGGCGCGGGTATCGCGTATAGGAATCCAAGCTTCTCCATCTTCTCCCTCGCTTGCGGCATGGTTTTATTCAGCCTTGGGATGGCTTGGTGGAGTTTGAATCCAAGTGTCAAAAATCCACCAGCCAATCAAGGACTCAAATTGCCATTCGGATTGACGCGGAGCTAGTTTATATCATATATGCATTGGTTTTCACATATCAGCCCGGCAAAATGTTCAACGCAAAAATTTCACTCTCCGTTTTGGTGTTATTTCGACATAATTTTACTTGTTTTCAAGTTTTGACTTCGTTTTCTCATTTAAGACTTTATTTGACTTTGTTTTCACAATATCAAAACTATCCGCGAGCCCAAGTTATCGAGAGAATTGGCAGCGAGTAGGTCTGTACCCACAAATGCATACCCTTGTACTAGGGATACCTTGGTTCCAATAGGAACCATTTTGCCCTGCACACCGCCTTTGGATATATCCGCATGAGATGATAGAAATATGCATCGCGGGTGAGGCAAAGATCGCTTTTACCTCGGTCCCGAAATTCCAACGAACACAAAACCCCCTTCAAAGATCAACCCACCATACGGTAATGCCAAGCCTCCACAGTCTCCGTAAAACTATTCAAATTTTATGTTGGCGGAATTGCAAACGCATGACTGATTCGAGATTCGCTCGTCTCCGCCGAGATCATGACTTATACAATATGACAAATTTACCCTCGGCATTCTCTATACCGGTGATCAAAACAATAATAGAAGTGGAACGAGCAGACTGAGAAACACAAAGCACAGTTTACTTTTAGCTAAGTAGCAGATCGCTGTTACGTTGCATCGCTAGCCACAGTGGGGTTACATACTTTTTGTGCCACGCGACTTTATGGAATGCTGTCATCGCGGTGAGGGACGGACTGCACTCGACTGGTGATATTTCCTCATTGGGAAGTCTTCCAGAAGAAGGCATAAAAATAGCCCCCATGCCCCTGCAGTCGTGCATATCAACCCTGCGTCGATGCATGAAGCTTACCTGCTTTCGATCGAGAAAAACATCAAGGACCTGCAGCATCGGTATCGATATCACGCTGGGCTCTCTCCATCATCACCATCAACCGTTACTGGTCCGAGGACCGATATCCAGTAATTTTTTGAAGAAATAAATTGTACTGTAAGTTACCGGGGATTTATCATGATACTGGCTGTGTAATTTCTGAGGCTGATTCGCACAGTCAGCCTTCACCAACATATGTTGTCAAACCAACACTCTGCATACCCCTTTGGTCATCAAAACATTCCGAAGAACTTAGTACATAAGGCGGTGAGAATTGCGTCACAACACTGGGGTAATTGTGGCGCAAAAGAAACGTTGACAGCTCGACTTCGTTGGGAATTGAATCGGAGGGCTTATTCATCGAGCAAGAAGACCGGTATCCTCCGAAAGCCTCCACATCCCGGATTGGTGAAGAATTCTGAGGACCAGCCACACGTTCTGTATTCCGGGAACTGAGATGCCAGCCTCCTGGGAATTGATGTTTTAGGCAACCCACAAATGCCGGCAAAAGAGAGAAATGTCTGCGTTTGGAAGTTGGCCGTGAGAGAATTCTCAAAGCGGAAACATATGATCGTCGAAAAGGGGCTGTTTGTTGCTTCTTCCCTACGAAAGTCCCGCCAAAAAGTAAGTTAGCATGTCAGATTGGTTGACCCGGGAGTTTGGGTGGAGACTGGCTGTGTTCTTCGACTTATTCTGTGTAGTGATAAATGCACCAATCATCAGCTTCGCGATTCGTTCCGCGAATCGCATTCGTCTGCGAGCCAACTACTTCTCTAGGTTGGACCCTCCGCGGACCAAAATTGGGTTTTGCTTGGTCAAATGGGTTTCCTGTCTAGTACTAGCGGAACAGAGACCCCACCGACTTCGGGTGGAAAAAGAAGAACTTGGGTCCACTATCTCCATACTCCGGACTTTTCTTTGCACGACCGCACACCGTCGACTAATTTTTTCCCGCAACCTCAAACCGCCACAACAAAAAAAAAAGCACTGGCGAAGACTCAGTGAACCCTCAGGGACTGATATGCCTTTGACCCCCGCAAGACCCCTTGATTGCATAGCCTCACGCTTCACCAATGTGTCAAAAATGGACACGAGAATGTGTAACAGCCATCACGTTGAGAGGGATGGGGTTCGCCCAAGGCAAACTCTCGTCTATCTCGCTCACCCCCAGCAGACCTGTCTGCTTTAGGAAAAAGATGCAGCTACCCTTGAAGATGCAGCAAAATCAAGCCATGCTCCCCAGAAGGAGAATGGTTTGTGGCTGAGCCTTGAGCCAGTGTGGTTCGGATGATGGGAGATGTTGCACAGGGACCCTCAGCGTTCCCCCCCAGCGTCCCCCCAGCGAAACCGCATATGTCTGTTTTTCTCAACCACACACACCACCACAACCAGCGAATCGCTCTGACAGGAGTAGGAAGTATGATTGATGAACCACACACCTATTCGGCGAGTTACTGCGCAGTGCTCCCACACGCCCAACCGTCCAACCAGCAAAGAACACCGCCGTCACATATGGCTTCCCGGGTGCAGTGATGTGATGTGATGTGATGTGACGATGATTGATTTGAATTCATGTTGAAGAATGGCTTCATCTGTTGGTGGAGAATCGGTCATGGCGTTCTAGGCAGCAGTTTTTCTTTCCCATGAAACAACTGAGGAGGCGGGGCCAATCAGGGCCAATCAGGGCACAACGGCCATGACGGCCATGACGGCCATGAATGAAGAGCGAATGGGCAGCTTCTTTGAAAAGATCCCTGAGGGTTCGGGGCATGCACTTGCTTCCCATGGCCATGTATGGAGGATCCCGGGGCAGTTCCAAAAATAGGCCTACCTTATTCGCACATCTTCTGATCGACACCAGCACTGACATTTTGACCAGCTGCTGCGGACGCAAGACGGGGGCAGGTCACATGTGGAGTCTTCCCCAAGGTTCAATTGCAACTGCATTGCTCACAGGCAAAGAGTAGGCGACGGCGAGGTGAGCTGTAGATCCTCCTACTGTGTCCTACTGGATGGGAGAGGAGGAGGAGGAGGAGGAGGAGGAGGAGGAGGAGCAAAGCACTACTACGCACGCTCATTGGAGTAGACATCCGACTAAGCACCACAGTACCAGTCCCGCCGCTCGCTACGTACAGCATTCTGAAAGAAGTAACTTCCTGGGAGCTTCTTTTTGACTCGGCATCCAAACCAAAGCTCTACGACAGCCTGCCAAACGAGGCCGAATCTCAGAAACACCAACGACGTCGGCAATGACATGGCTGCACAACAGCAAAGTGGTAAGCTTGAGCCTCGACAATCGGTTCGGTGTCCTCCAAGCTCCCCTAGCAAATGCCAGCAGCCCAATTGTCAACCCCAGTTGCCAGCCCCCAGCATACTTCGCACTGAAAGAGCCATGACATCGTCATATCCCGGTACTGCACTGCACCAAACCCCCAACCCTTGGGCATCATCTTCTCCCCAGTTATTCTAGGGAGGTCCCTAGCCCTGCCCTGGTATACGCCTACGCCTACGCCTACCGAGTGGTAGTAGTAAGTAACGGCTTTAGCCATGCTCGTCATATCACACAACACGCTACAGTATTGTGTTGTCTGTCTACCTGTAATAAACTTCTTGTCATATCTTGCCTACGAAGTTGACCTACGAAGTTGACCTACGAAGTTGATCAATGCCCAACCCACCGAAGGAAGGATGTTGACTTCCCTGTGTACCTACGTTCTTCGTTCTTCGTTCTTCGTTCTTTTTTCAGCGTCCTTTGCCCGACATGCCAGGCTCATATTCGGTCCCAGCCCTCACCCACAACCCAACCCAACCTCTCAGGCCAGAAAAAGACGGTACCCCGTAAAATTAGTCCGTAGAGCCCCCAAAAATCAATACCTGGACGGCTCCTTCTCGTGTACACGGAGTACAATCCAAAATCATGGCCAGTACTGCACTGCTTCATGGTTCCATGGTCTCACGTCCATTCAGAGAAAACAGCGCACCCATGAAATCCCGGTCTCCAGTCCCAGCTGCCACGAGCCCCAGCGGCGTTCTGCCCTCACTCCCGGCAGCAACTCGCAAGTCCGTCTGCTGGCAGTGGTCGGCTGCACCAAATCCATGAGTAAGGAAAAGTAGTGGCCCAAAGGACGGTCGGGGGATAGGTGATGGGTACCGTAACCGACAACAATAAGCTTCCCCAACAGAGGCCGTCATTCGTCAATAGCCGGAGTTCTTCTTTTAGCTTCCCAGGCCAGGCTTGCTAGTGGAGTGTTCCCAGGGTCATGTTTGGCAGGGCAGCCTGCGGGCATCATCGCCCCCTACCCTACGCTACTGTACCCTACGCTACCCTACCGCTCGTCCCGTGCTCTCGCTCGCTCTCCTGTCAGTGCTCAGTGCTCACACACCCTAACCTGATGGGTCGACTGTAATGCACCAATGCACCAATGCATCAGCCAATGCTCCAAGTGCTCCAGTGCTCCAATGCTCCTAGCTAGCTGGCTGGGGTTGCAACCAAACCTGCCAGGGCTTGCAGCGACAGGCCCCTCCAAGCCCGTCCATCAAGCGCTCACTGTCCTCCGCTTCCTCCCAACGCCTGAGCCACCACGCTATCCTACTTTTGGTCATCTGCCTCTCGGCCACAGCTACCCGCAGCAGTATTAAGAAGGGCCGCTCTGCCAGTAGATATTGAATCGTAGGTTCCTCAAAAATCAAACAGCTTCACACTTGAATCGTTCTCCAAGAACACCCACCACACTCGCTTTTCTCCCCCCCCCTCTCTTAGGAAGACCTCGTTGTCTCCTGTCATTCGCTTTTGCGTTCTCCCGACTCTCAAAATCAAACATCCCGCCCAATCCAACCCAAACCCTCAAAACCTCCCCCCCCCCCCCCCCAAATACAAACCTTCTGCCACTCAATACACCACCAAACTCCAACTCTCCTCGGATCTCAGCCCACCGCAAGCCTTCGGAGACCTTCGCTGCCACTCGGCGTCTGTTGACCATCTCTGCATTGCCTGTGTAACCCGCTGCCGGCAATAAACCTCTTGCATTAGAGCCAGGCTAAAACTCCCCGTTCATGCTTGTTTGTTCTTCGAAATTGGGGATACAGTTACGTTACTTTCAGCCGCTGCGCACTCTTGCCATACACTCGCTTTAAATACCCGGCAACGTCGGAACCTAGTCAACAACCGGTACCTGACCGGCTGTTACTTTTTTATCAAGCTACATCTTGACATAATACACATCCATCTTCTTTAAGAAAGAAGTTCGTCGTTGGCTTTCACTCGTTCAAGCCTTCGTCGACTTTAATCTATCCCCTCCTCTTCATCTCAATGGCTGGCCCAGGTGGTGGACCTCCTCGTCGGAGGTATGTCTTGCCCTTATATAACTTCGACTTCTTCCTTACTGACATCACTCAGTCACACCAAGTCTCGCAAAGGTTGTGAAACCTGTAAGCGTAGACACATCCGCTGTGATGAAAACTTCCCTCAATGGTATGTACAGGAGCTGGAATCCCCTACCTCATGGTGCACAACTAATTCATCCTAGCCGCAACTGTACCAAACACAACTGTCGTTGTCCTTATATGGACATGCCTGTGCAGGAAGAGCGAGCCCCAACTCCGGAAAAGGCTGATCTCTTGTGGACTCCGGAAATCGAGCAGGAGATTGAACGCTGGCAACAAACTGGGAACTTTCCATTCCCAGATCTTTACATCTATCCAGCTCCTTCCCCCCAGTTCTTCTCTGCAGAGGATCTCCGCTTGATTCACCATGTCGCTTCCGTCTCCAGCGAGCTTGGTATTCATGATGCTAGCAATTTCACTATCTGGACTCGTCAAATTCCTCTGTAGGTAGCACACCTTTCAGACATGTTTTGTGTGCTAATAATCTTTCTTTAGCTTCCTCAAGATTGGAACAGATTATCCTTTTGTTATGCATGCCCTTCTCGCACTCTCGGCCACACACCTAGCTTGGTTGACCGAGTGTCCTCTCACTGCAAACATGGCCTACGAGCATCGTGGCGTTGCCTTGAAAGGTTTGCACGAAGCCATTGGGACGTTCTCTCGCCAGAATTCCGATGCCGTTCTAGCAGCTTCTTTGCTATTGTCCTGGCAGGCAACCGAATGGTATGTGTAATCAACTCTCTCGCTGCTAACGTGGACTGACTCACAAAACAGGCGTGGATGGACCCAATTGATGCACGGAACCTCATCTGTATGTTTCAAGCCCAAGTGTACTTATGACCCTGACTAACAATAATTCAGGTCATTGATGCCATGCAACCATGGAAAAATGAGTCTCAGTTCGGAGACTTCATCGCGGAGCAAAGCACTTTCCCAACAGCTCCACCATCCCCTGCACCAGGCGGCAAGAAGTTGAGCAACCCAAGAAAGCAAGACTTGGAGTCTCTGCAACGCGCCTATGCACAACTCCAACGGGTTGAAACACACTTGAAGGAGAACAATGAGGATGTCAAGGCCATCCAACAACTCATGACGTTCGTCCGTGGGGTCCGCAAGGTATCCCCAAGTCATACGGCCGCACAACGATTTGAGATGCTCAACCCCCTTCGGGCTTGGTTGTTCTGGCTGCCGGTCATGTTTCTGCAGCAAACACGAGGGTCTCCATCAGCTCTGATCATCCTTGCCCACTACTACACAGTAGCGCTTGTCGTAGAGCCCTTGTTCCCAGAAGTTGGTGCTGCGTACTTTGGAAGTCTGTCTTTGGGACCAATTGAAGAAATTGCTCGAAGGCTCTTTTCCATCAACGTCTCTCAAACCTCCGACGCGGACATGCAGACTCCTCTCAACCTCATGGAGTATCCAATTGATATGGTTTCTACTTTTAGAAGCCGCATGGGTTGGGTACAACCAGAAAGGACAGCCTCGTTCCCAACATTCCGCGGTAATTCCTTTGAGATGGAAGACAGTTTTTCCCATACGCTTTCCCCATATGGCAATCCTGCTTTCACCTATAGCCAAGAGCACCTCATGCCCATGACCCCGGAACCAGGTTCCGCCACCACTATGAGCCCCTTGACTCTTCAGCTCGACCCATTCACCAACCAATACCTAGGTATTCCATCGCCAAGTGGGTTCGGAGGCTACAGCAGTCCAGCGGCATCTGCATTTGGAGAAGGATCCATCGTCTACAGTGACCATGGGGATGATTTTGCCCTCTATGAAGGACAGAACTCAGGTTCGAATTTCGGCGGGTTTGTG
This sequence comes from Calycina herbarum, assembly GCA_001414485.1. Lineage (NCBI taxonomy): Eukaryota > Fungi > Ascomycota > Leotiomycetes > Helotiales > Pezizellaceae > Calycina > Calycina herbarum. The sequence continues at coordinate 66,850 of LLEY01000189.1, read as the reverse complement.
CTTCCGACCGTGTGGATTTAAGTCATCGGACAACAGGATTTAACATCTGGCCCAGGACTACCCCAGTTTTCAAGCTTGAACCTCAAGACGAAGACATGCATCAGCAACAACTTCAACAACAAATGGAGGGCCAGCAAACTCATCATGGGCTGCCTCAATTTGCTCACCTCCCAAGCTACCCGCCCCGTTACCCATCTCCCGCTCCTCCTGGAAAGGGGAAGGAGCCAGAGATCTAATATCTTCAACACGCAACCACCACCAACCCTTTCACCGAACACATAATGACTTACGATATTTTTGTTCACGCGTCCTCACCGAGATTATACGAATCTCGCTAATTTTCTGTTACTATTACAACCACGACTCTCCTTCAAGTTTACAACAATGCATTCATATCCATCCATCGCCTTTCGGATTCGGATTTTTTTTAACGACGCTTTACGATCTCGATAACGATTATTTTATTTTTTGTTGTACGATTACAAGCACACCCACGGTCCTTATAGAAGAGAATTATATACCCCACAGTCCTTATAGATATACCCTGGTTATTAGCATATATTGCATGGAAAAAGCGGCGTTTTTGCTTATTATTTAGAGAAGGTCTCCGATTTAGAGTCTTCTCACTGGCGTTTTTTTGATTTTTGATTTTTGCTGCGATGGAAAAAGATGTTCATGTCTTTTGGCAAGCATTGTTTTGGAGTTTTGATGGGGTATTCATGTAATGCTTTGAATGCCTTTGGGAGGAAAGACAAGAGGGAATTGAGAATTGTGGAAACAAGAGAAGGATATAGTAGTAGTAGAGTGATTGATTGATTGTCAGAATGAATACGAGAATTGTTTGACAAGTTGTTTGAAGTCTTGCTGTTTGATGTGGCATGGTGTCGAGATTCAAGTGTCTGATACGTTGTTTAGGTGTTTTGTTTCAAGCCTATTATTCAGGGACATCGAGTCTCGAGAGAATTTATCGGGAGGCGGGAGGGGGAGGGGGAGATGATGTATTCCCTAATGTCACAAGAGAACTGTGCTTTGTTCTTCATAGACCAGCTCTCACTCTTTCGTTTCGGAATTTCCAATGGGGAGGGGCTAGGATCGTTTAAATTCTCTCGAAATATTCTCTTCCTTTTGGCCACCTTTTCCCGTATGTGTAGCGAGACGATTAGCAGATGACATACAAGTGCAAGCTTGAAGAAATTATGTAGGTAGGGGTCCAGAACATATTTTTCTTTTTCTTTTTCTTTTTCTTTTCAATCCCTCCCTCTATTGTTCCAGAAGTCCTTGGACAAGGTGAGATATTACGTGAGAACACTTGTGGGAAGTAAATCTTTTGGATGTAATTGTCCTAGAATTTTTCGCATATTACTTGCTAGAAGGAGGTGTACTCACCTGCAGGGGAAAGTTTGTTTTGGAATGGAAAAGCTAGATGCGAGATTGGTCTATCGACATAATGAGCTTTAATTAAATATCCTTCCGCACTCGAGTCTTGGTGTTCTTACTCGGTAAGTGTCCTTGACTATCTCCTAGGCACGATACAGTGAACCACAAGTCATGACCGATTTTGAAATATGGCACTTCTCAACTCTGACAAATCTTCATCCCGGATGCCTTCAACCGAAGCTGGGGCAGGGGCTTACACTCTGGATGTATGGGGAGTCGCGCCTTCCCTTCTCGCTATCTCTCGTGGTGGAACCGAGCCGTGGTCGAGATAAAAGGGAAGGAGCCACCTCGAGTTCGTTTGCCAAGGTGGTTTAGTCGTGGGACGGGATTGAGACAGACGACTTAGTAGCAGTGTGAGGCGAGAGCCGATATGAAAGGGAAGGAGCGACTTCAAGGTGAGGTGGGGGGTTCCGGATTGAGGTTAAGCGACGAGGGAGGTTAAGCTGGGGAAGGAATGCACGACCCAACTTCGTCGTCACCTAGGTCTCGAATACTGTGAGTGCTCTTGGCGGAAAGTTTAGACAACCTAGAAGCTACGTGATTCTCGTCTCTCCATTGCGAGCTTCCGAGTCTGTACTTTGGCTCGCCGGTAAGTAGTGAGAAGTATCTCAGTTTAGCCCTGTTGAGAGAATGTGCTTGTGATTGCAAGTCTTCTCGGTTATATTCAGATACCTACTTACAAAGTGCCTCATTTGCAGCATCTACGTTAGATTGCCGTGTACCGGATATTAATGCATATTTGAATATTCTCGATTTAGTCCGTGAAGTGACAAGATCAACCCTCGCGAAGGACAAAAGATGCAACTTGTCTGAATTGTTGAGCATAATTAAAGGTGGTTTCCTAGCATGTTCAAGAAATCGTTTCTAGGATGTTTAAACAACGAGAAGTAGATACATACAGTACTAGAGCATAAGTTTCCGTACGTACGACACAACTTTTCACCCCAAACATCGCTAAAAAAAAAACACACTATGAATACCCTTCTCTTTTACTGATCTAATTAGGTTAATTACTAAACTAAGCATTTAACTATAAGTCTTCGATATAATAAGAATTAATCATATGCTACTAGTTCTGAAATCAAGTAAGCTTAAAGTAGCCCAAGCGTAAATACTATAGATTTTAGAAGATTTTATAAGATCTTATATATATAAAATCAGCTTCGATGCCCGACATTCTCCCAGAACTAACCTCAACTAGACTAGATATAAATTCAGAAAACCGAGATCTTAAAAAACTAAATTCTAGGAATACAAAAGATCGATCTCTTGATTCTAGATATAGTTTATATATAATTATATATTTATTAAATCACGATAGAATATATAGTTCTAGACACCGAGTCGTATGTTTTAGCTGTTTTTTGGTATGAAAAGTACCAAAAAAAAGCTACATCGTACGGAAACTTATGCTCTGAAACTGTACTGCTGGACGAGGACGGGAGTTTTGCTTGTCAATCGTAAGTACGCGAGAGTGAGTGCGAGGGTACTGGTTTCTTTTCTTGTAGAGGTAAAAGTTCGAAGAAATCATTGAGGATAAGTGAGATATACGACATATCGAATTGTAAAAATTAGAAGGTTGGTGAAGATGATGAATTTTTGTTTTAAGCTCTTCTTTTGCCAAAGAGACACCACATAAACTAAACGGTCCTCAAATAAATCCAGACAGAGGTGAGTAATTCGATTTTAATTCCCTCATAAATACAAGATCCTCATCTCGCTCTTCCCATTAACTCCATTACATTTCTCAACGACGACGTCCTTCACGAGAATTAATGCGTCTACCCTGTAACTGCTCGGAAGCTGCATCGCCCTGTTGAGCGGCAGACTGTAGATTTTCAAGATTTATTATATCATTCAAAGTTATCACGCCCTGAAGTTGTTTGTACCTAATATCATGTTCTTGGGCCATGTAGCCGTACATGAAAGGGGTCATGACTTGAATCTCCACTGTGACATTACTTAAGTCCTGTTGTAGCATGGTCATGTAGAAGTGATAACCAGTATAACCTCCGGAGCTACCAGGCTCAGGGTGAGACTTCTCGCTGACGAGGCTGAAGTACCTTCGGATGAGAGACGCGACGACTTCTAGGTCACTTGCCAAGCGGGGCAGAACAATTCTACAGGCGATTAGGTCCTTGATTGATGCGCAGTTTTCTTGATCGTTTGTATACTGGTGCTTGCGGCCTCTGAGTTTCGTTTCTAAAGAATGTGGTTCTTTGACGCGGGATTGCCAGAGATGTTCAATGTGTTTTTCGTTGAGCTTTTGTTTGACTCTTGCCCCTATCTCCTGTTCTAAGCTGAGATACTGATTGCGATCTTTTTCAAAGGTGCGAATGAAACTCGATATCTCATCCAGGGTGTAAGAATCACCTGCGCGATCTGTGTTGGGATTCCGAATTGATCGTGGTGAGTTATAGCCGTAATTCTGCCCCTGATAAAGACTTGTATCATACTGGTACTCGGGGTTTGGGCTGTAGTATGGAGCGATACTGGATTGGGGTGGCAGGGTGTAGGGGGTTTGAGGCGTCGTATTGTTTCCGGGAGGCGTATTGTATGTGTATCTTGTATCGTAGCTGGAGGTTGCGTCAAATGTGTTGTATTCAGGACTTGTTGTATACTTGCTGGGGATTGGAGTGGATGATGGGGGTCTGTCCCTGTTTCGGTCTCTGGAGCGCTCCTGGTGAAGGGTGGTTGTGTACGCTGAGGAATGAGTTCCATAGGTATTTGAGGCATCTGAAGGGTATGCCTCTCTGGAATATCCATGGCTGCCAGTGTTTCTGCCCATGCTGGAAAGTGCTTTGCAGACAGAATTATGCTTTTTCGATGGTGGTGGGAGGAAAAACAAACTAGACTGGGATATCAGAAAGGACGGCGAGTAGATTTAAGGAATTTGAAAAGGATTCAGGCAGCCATGGGCTTGCAAGGTATGGCATATCGAAGCTCTTGTATGGTATTTTGACAAGCCACTGGGCTTTTGGTTCGATGATGAAAAACGAGGCTGTAGGATTCATTAGTATTGGGGTAAGAATGCAAGCCTACCCAAGGCTGATTCTTGATGCCTCCCGTCCTCAGCAGGTGCTTGATTGGCTGTAGACAGTACCGCCTGAAAATGTAGCAACTATGCCAGAGTGCTGGTATTCAGGACTAGGACTAAAGAGAAGCAGATGTGTAAATGGGGGAGGGCCTGGAGGGGTAAGAAATAACTGTGACTGCGCTATCAACTGGCAAGTTGCAGGATCAGGAGTTGTCAAAACAGTCCTCTCTCAACGACAGAAAGAAAACGGCGGACAGTAGATGTCTCAATTAATTGTTCCAGCTTTCTATATCCTAGAAGCTTGGAACAACTTGAGACATTAACCAAAACATTTTCAAACAAGCTTCTTCAAATGCCTGAGAACATAATGGTTAGCACTTTGATCGCTCTGCAAGAGCTTTCTTGCCGCTTTACAGGGGTTTGTCTCACCGCCCAATATTCTGCCCATGGTGATCCTAGCCTGTATTCAAATGAATCGCAGTAAACTATCTTCTCTTTTAAACACTGCTCTGAGAGTCAAGTTGGACTTCTACAATCGTCAAAATGAGTGGAGGATGGAATACCAGTATGCCCCATCACTGCCAAAACAATTGAAAGCTTGCTGACCTCTTCTAGTCGAATCCGATGCGGTTCGTAGCCGCCAACTTACCTATCCCAGAAATCGGCGCTGACATCTTTTAGGGTGTCTTCACCTTCCTACTCGACAACCTTGGAGTGAAAGATGTGCAGTTTGAGGAGCTTATTGCCCTAGATGCCGATTACCTCCGCCAGCTTAGCCCAGTCTATGGAGTCATATTCCTCTTCAAATACCCTACCGGCGAGAAAGCAAACAGCGATGGCACGCCAAAAGACGGACAATACGATTACGATGCCTCCGAAAACCTGTTCTTCGCTGCGCAAACGATCCAGAACGCCTGCGGCACTCAAGCTCTCCTATCGGTGCTGTTGAATAAAGATGGGGTTATTGATGTTGGAACGCCTTTGAAGGACTTTAAGGAATTCACAACTGGGTTTCCGCCGGACATGCGAGGGGAGGCACTCAGTAACTCGGATTTGATCAGGGATGTCCACAACAGTTTCGCGAAGAGTAGCCCATTTGTTGACGAGACGCAAAGAATGGCTACGGAGGACGAGGATGTCTATCACTTTATTGCGTATACCTCCATCAACGGCACACTTTACGAATTGGATGGGCTGCAACCTGCGCCTATTTCGCATGGAACCAGCTCTACCGAGGAATTCCCTGAAAAAGTCATACCTGTTCTGCAACGACGCATCGAGAGATACCCCGCCAACGAGATTCGATTCAATCTTTTGGCCATGGTTAGGGATCTACGGGTTCGAGCAAGAGAATTTGGGGATCAGGAGGCGTTGTATAGGGAAGAACAGAAGAGGGGCGAATGGCAGTTTGAGAACTCTTTGAGAAGACACAATTTCGTCGGATTCGCTGGCGAGATTTTGAAAGGGGTAATTAGGGAAAAGTTGAAGGAGGGTCCGGAGGCTTATGCAGCTTGGATCGAGGAGAGTGAACAGAAAACGAAGTTGAGATCTGAGGAGAAGAAGAAAGTCGGGGGCGAGGATGAGGAGATGTCAGGTTGAGTCTGCTTGGGAGAACGAGGGACAGCATAGACGATGGAGATGGGGCTAAGGAGTCTCACTACAGAAGGATTGAATGAGGTCCATGCAATGACATAATGATGTTTTTTTTTTTGGACAGCCATCAACCAGTAGTGATGCAGCGTCCTCCCTGGCGAAATAACGAGGGGTAGGGACTTGGTACCTGAGTAGAGTAGACACCCGCCGCCTCCCAAAGGACTTATTGGAGGCCAGATTATGACGGACGAAGAGATGAAGAAATCGATCTGGTCTGATGGTGTTCTGAAATTGTGTGTTGGTAGCCTCATTCCTCGGTTCCTGAATGCACCCAATACACCACACCGGTAATTTATCCGTATGGTTTTGAAGCCAGAGAAAATCCTCCTGATGCTTGCTCAGGTTGCTTGCATAGATTTTTTATTTTTCCAAGCATGATCGTATGCTGGGCTGGGTCCACGTTACTCGCAACTCCTCGGTAGACTGCAGATGACTTGATCAATACATCTCATGCGCCTTATCAGAGCAAACAGCAGACTCGACCTCGTTCCCCTCTCCAATGCTTTACTGCAATGCTTCTTCTTCCCCTTATCCCCCTCTCCTGACCAGCATCCAGTCACACCGCCTGGCTCCATTGACTAAAGGCGCTCGCATAATTTCGTCGTGATACAAATTTGGAGAGGAAGCTGGAGACTACCTTGCTGCTGCGCCTGCTGAAACAGGTTGACACCGTTTCTGTACCTAAGCTGCGTTGATGCACCCATTTTCTGATTCTGATTCCATCCAAACAAGTAATTCAGGGAAAACATTCACTTCTGCAATCGTTGTAATTTTACTTGACTCTCACCTGCTTCCGGCCTTGAGGAGAAGAACCAGTTCATTCCACGCCACCGCCCAGCGCCGACCTGGACCCATAACATAACGCCGACCCAAGCGGGCAGCAGCACAGCAACCGAGCGAGCCAAACCGCCAAACCAGATCGTCGACCTCGAACTCTTCATCAACATCTGCTTCAACCACCCGACGTCAACACCACCGAAATCGCATTTTTCTCTAGAGTCTCACCTTCGAAACGGGTCCCTTCCTCGCTGGCCGAGTACGAGCAGAATTGCAAGCAACGAGAAGGGTTGACGGAGGCCAGGACGCCCAAGCGGCGCGATAGGAAAGCCAAACATGCAGGCGATGGAGGAGCTGGCCCCGCCGACAACACTCCTCACCTCCATCCATCCCAACATCCCAACATCCGCCATCGCAGACGGGGCACAGGCAACTCAGACGTTATGGCCAGGTTATGGGCAGGCGTATCAGCAGCCTCTGCGTAGTTCTGTCCGGATTCGAGGCGACGGCTCGACAATGAATGGCGTCGTCATTGGTCTACTCAGCTCCTTTGGAAGCGCGGCATTGATTGGCCTCATTTTCCTGATCATCTACTTCTTCAGATACACAACCGGAGGACGTATTCTGCTGGACCGCATCGGCCGGCCGGGCGAATATGACGATGAACAGGCATACGCAAGGGAGGAGGCCGAAGCTCTGGAGGAAATGGACGATCTTCAAAGGACGGAGTATCTCAGAGCTAAAGGTTTGCATTTTTCAACTTTCAACTTGCATAACAATAAGTGTGCAATCACAAATGCTAACTTATCTTTCTTCTATAGCCTTTATCCAAGCCAATCCACCCGATTCCCTACCAACCGACATTTCATTATCACAATACTTAGCGATTCAGGAAAAGGGTGTTTCAGCATGGGAGTTTGAACCAGAATTGGAGATAGCGAATTGCTTCGTAGAGGGAAGAACGGAAATCGAATTTTATGATAGCGAGTGCTCGGTACTGTCGAATCTCCCACTTCCAAAGCAAAACGAAGTATATTACTGGGAGGCCAAGATTTATGATAAGCCCGAGACGTCTTTGATCAGTATTGGCGTGGCTACAAAGCCATATCCTCTCTTTAGGTTACCTGGTAAGACTCAAATTCCACTCAAGTTATGACTGACGGTCCACTAATTGATTTCCATAGGTTGGCACAAGTATTCCGTGGCGTACACTTCTACTGGACATCGGAGATACAACCAGCCATTCAGCGGCCCCCATTACGGACCACAATATGTTCAAGGGGATGTTATTGGAGTTGGATATCGACCTCGAACCGGCACCGTGTTCTTCACACGAAACGGAAAGAAGTTGGAAGATGTTGCACACGGACTTAAATCTCAGAACTTATTTCCGGCAGTGGGTGCGAATGGACCTTGTACGGTTCATGTTAATTTTGGACAGTCAGGATTTGTTTTCATCGAGGCAAACGTCAAGAAATGGGGATTGGCTCCAATGACTGGAAGTCTTGCTCCACCTCCGCCATACGGGAGTGAGCAAGGGAGTATTTTGCTGGAAGCTGGAAGAGAAGGCGCTCAAAGTAGTCATCAAAGTCACTTCCCGGATCCAAGGCATGGCCGAACACGAAGCGGAAATTTCAGGCACCATCCACCTACAAGTCCAGGTCCCATACGCTCTCCTACAGATATCTCCCTCGCTCACCTTACACATATACCAACGAATGAAGAGCCTGGTGAATCAAGCGCTGCTGCCGGTACCTTGGCGCCTGGAAATACCACACAGGCCTCACTCAGTGTTCAGGATCCTTCAAATCCACCACCAGAGTATACAAGCCCCCAGCCATCAACGGCCGGGAGCCCCCGAGGGAGTAGTGAAAGTGAAAGGCAGCCTCTAATACGGAGAAAGAGCACGCCTCCACCAATTCCAAGCTACAGTGATACTGTAGCAGAGGATCGTGCCAGAGAGCGAAACGCCAATCAGCGAGAAAGAGCCGAAAGTCAGACAACCCGGATACAAGATAGGGCAAACTCATGACGATGAGTGTTCGACCGACAGGCCTTATCGCAATCTGGAAATGGAAATTCAAGGTGGGGCAAAGGTGTTGGGGTTTGGGAGGATGGTAAACTCTTGCTTAGCGTTGGGGAAATGTGCTTTCGTTCAATATTTTTTGAGGAGCGAACGACAAAACAGTTTAAGGCGTATCATGGAGTCTGGTCTGAATAATATGAAGGGAAAGATGATCAAGCGGGGTCCTGGGAAATTTTCTCTTTTTTTGCTTACACTTTTGTCTTAATTTTCCTTTGTCCGTTGAGCGAGCACGCTAGAAGATATCCGTTCGATGTGTGTGTTTGGGATTGGAGTTGATCCAAAACGGGGGAGAGGATTTGTTTTTCGAGGTATTATATAAAACAACTCGGATAGGTGGGAGGTGAGAATGCTGGAATGGAATGCCGTCGAGGAAGAGAATATTCTCATTCAATCATGGCAGAGGAAGGAAAAGAAGGGGTGGAGGATATGTAGCATAGGAGGGTCGATACACTGGCAAATACGATATGAAAGTTCTTTTTTAAGCTGCGTCTTTTTGTCGCATCTTTCTGAGACTCTTTTTGACACCAAGTGGTGTCGAGTTTCAATTCGTGTCAAGTACTTGAGATTCGTACAAGATACCACTCGGCAGAAGTAACCCTACTTTTATATGATCAAGTTTAGGAAAATGGGGCGGCTGCATTCTTGTTTTGTTTTGTGCAAGCAGTTTTTGAAGCAATTCCTTGACAAGTTCTGCAGCTAGCTTGCTTTGCGATCACATGATTTACCCCCCCTCTTCACCTCTACTATTTTCCTCCTTCTATACTCGAAACCCCCCATCTTGAGTTTCTTCGAGTTTCCCGAGTGTCTCTCAGGTACTCAGTCTAGATTCTGCAGTCTTGAAGAAGCCAGCAACGAAAATGGGAAATCACCATTTATTATCTTCGCTGACCTGTTCTTGGGATACTTCAACATGCAGACTGTCGTCGCGCGTCGTGGACGAGTCTAGTGCTATCAAGTATTGAAACTTGAAAGACTTGAGCCTCTAAAATAGGTTGTCGTATTTCGAAAATTGGAAGGTGTTTTAAAGCGTTGTTCGGAAGGGTTCGGAAAATTGAGATATCTACTCTCTGATTCTCTTGGACTATTTCGGATAATGTATTCGATTTTTCTATATTGTTTTATACAATACTAGGAATTGTAGTTGTCCAAGTTACGAGGAAGGTCACTTTGAGGTTTGAAATATTGATTCTAATTATTCTTTGCTTCTATTTCCGTCCAAAGAGTACAGGTACTGTCGCTGTAAAGTGTATCTATAAAACTTCAATTGAACATCCACCCAGACCCTACGCTAAAAGCTCAAGGGGGGCAAGATAACCTGTCCTCCTCCAAGCTTTCTGACCCAATATCTCTCGGCAATTCGAAGACGCAGTGTTCCAGTTCCTCCTCATCGTCAGTATACTCCACCGCAGCTAGAAATATTTCCATGCCCCTCCACCCACAAAAACCTACCCCACATTCCGTCCGCCCGCAATATCTCACGCCTCGATCACCCTGTCCGGTCCATCCCCTCCCATCCAGTTCCATGGCCTTCCCTTCATAAATTATTCTCCTTATCACCTCCTTCGTCATCTTCTCATTCATACACCACTGAACTGCAATTGCCAATTTACTTCTCTGATGAACTCTCCACCTCATAAATCCCGTCTCGTATTCCATTCCTCGCTTGTTAACCCTGCTTCTTATCTCCCTTCTATGGTGACACATCATGGGGGCGATCCCCTGGTAGTTATCGAGGACTCTACTGTACTTCTGGGGATCTTCGCGGAGGAAGATTGCCATACGGAGATTCGAGTCAAGCTTTTTGCGATTGTGTTTGAGAGGATCCATTATCGGTCTTCTCTGTCGTACAGGCCGTGGTCGAATAGTGGAGCGGTTATTGACTAGCCGGAAGCTGGAGGAATTTCTGCGGTTAGCTATTGAATGGGAGGGAAGAGGTTCGGACTCTGGTTCTGGTGTCATCGAACGATAACGAGGGAGAGAAAGGCATGGTATGGTTGTTGATGGATCTTCATTGGAATCGTCGTCTATGTTGGAGGTTTCGGGCTCAGCGGTTGTATCGAGTTCGCTTTCGTAGCCAGAGGATATTTCAACTACGTGGTATTCGTGGTCATCCTTCTCGATGCTTTGAATGATGCTTTGCTCTTCGATCATTTCTGGGGGATTGGATGCGTGTTCGAAATCTTCCGGGTCAGTCGAAACTTCTGCCGAAGGAAGATGGTCTCTGATTTCCATCAATGCAGAAAGCAATTCATTTTCAACCGCTGTCAATCCTCCCTGGCTTCGTCTAGGCAAATCGTCTTCTTCCAATTCCAAACACCCAGAGTCTGAAGATTCAGCTAAAAGCTCTTCGAGAGGTATTTCTTGCAGGGAGTCGAGGAACCCAAGATCCAAATTTTTGCTATGCGGTTGCTGTGTTGTATATAGGCCCGGTGGTGGCATGAATTGGCCGGACTCGGATTCAAGGCTTCTAGCGCAGATGTTCATTTCTGAGAAGTCTGCAGACATTTCGGTGTAGGAGGTTCTCGGGTTCGTGTTAAAGCTCTGGTCTCTTGTTAGTTTGATGACGGTGGCAGCTAATGCCCGGGGTGTGTGGAGGGGGGCGAGGAGGTGGGAGTCAAATTACCACTGACGTATTATCGCCGTCTTGCTGGGGCGCATCATTCGTGCTATCGACCGATTTGAACCACCGAGACCGAGAGCGGATTCGTGTAGAAGAGGCCGTCTCCATTCCCTGTTTATTGTTTGGCTGTCGTATCATTTGTTCAAGTCGTTTTGAAGATGTTGGACAAATCTATCGTTATTGTATTTTGGTATTCATGAGTAAGGAAGAATGGGAGATTAGTTTGGACAGTGCAGATTTTGAGAATGAGATAATTATAACGAGTGACTCGGTCGGATGTTCATGTAAAGTAATTAGGATGTTGGGCTTAACGAAGGGATAGTGGTCAAGAATAAGAAGCGAGCGACGATGTGTTCTCTTTTGGTGTACGTGGAGAACAAAAGAGGATAAGGACGAGGACCTCAACGTCGAGTGTTGAAAAATGCATCGCGCCTGCCTCACGCATCTCTACGTTCTTCACATTTCCAACCTCTGGATTGCTCCTTCCCCTTTCAACGGAAGCGAGGCCACAAGATGGTGTGCATTTACATGGAGGATAAACCCACACCTACAAGCGTCCGTGAGGATAGTAAGCGACGTGGGGGTTTAAAGCCACCCTCACGCTTGGTCCCCTCGCACAGAACAAATCATTTTTTGCTGTTTATATGATATCCCTCAGTTTTGCCCACTTTTGTGTTTGGGCAAACCATAAACTTTTTTCTTTCATCGAGGAAAGAAATTAGCCAGAACTGCGATCAACAAGTCATCGCAAGAGGTGCTTTCAGTCTGATCTGCAGTTCACCCGTTCACGTGTTGTAGGCTAGGGATTGGAGATTAGTGAGAGTGGCCGCTGAGGGTTAGTTTGTTTAGATGGGAGGATGATTTCCTTCAGTTTTTTACTCTCGTAATGATTCATGATTTTTTGAAGCTCGTGATAGTTCGGTGGGGCCAAACCTGATGCGGACGTAGTAGGAGTGCCCATTGTAAAATGCCAGTTGCCTTTTCCTCTCATCCTTGGACACTGGTGCGAATAGAGTCATGGGGGTAGAGTATTTTCAAGTCTGGTCTTAGGTATCCAATGACGGGGTACTTTGGGAGAACAGATGATTATGCCTGCCTTGGTTGATATGTGGGAAGCATGAAGTTACTATTTCATATTGTGACTGATTTCCTCGCTTATCTTTCTACCCCCCTCCCCTTTTTGGGGGGTTGGCTAGGACTGATAATTGCATATTTGCTTTTTTTGTGATATCGAGGATTTGATGGCTGTGAATTTGGGCTTCAGAGATAGCGAGTTTTGTTGAAGTAAACCTTTAAAAATGGGGAGCTTGTCTGAGAGCTTGGGGGTGATAGAGCAAAACACATGGAGTGTGTAACAGTAAAATAAAAAGGGTGGTATAAGGAAGTAGGTTCAACAAGGCGAGTTGAGAAGAATATGGTTACTCCACGGTGTTACAATATTTCCTTATACCCAAAGCTGGATGAAGTTTCCACTTTAAACGGAACAAGAACCTTCTTGGGTATTTTTAAGGTTGGAATGGTGACGATTCAAGCTTTTATGTATGAAAGGTACTGGGAGAAAGAGTGAGAGGTAAGGATGATGAGGTACCTTTGATGAGCTTTCCACGGTTTTGAAGCCCTTCGGTTTCATGGAGTGAAGACCTTGAAGACCGTGTCTGTTCGTAAGCTTGAGAGCAAGATGCTCTTAGCTACTAGTAGGACCATCTCCCTGATTGCGTAAACAGTTTGGGAAGAGTGGGGTCGACTTTGATTTGAATGATGTACTGTAGAAGCTGGCCAGTTTTTATACATGACCAAGCACCAATGTTGAAAAAACGTCTATTTGATGCTCAACATCTTCCGCTGTATGAATGTCTAGTTTAAGAAACGCCCGTTAGTATAGTCAGCTTACTCAATACAGTTTTCCGATTTCCAATTTTGCTGTCCGTAGGACGGGGTTTCACATTCACTAAAATCCGCTTCGAGTCTACTTGCTAAGAATTCTTCACCCATTCTCTCTTTCTAAAATGATTACTCCCTGTGGATTAGAAATATTAAAGTATGTTATTAGGATGATTAGTTGAAGTGAGTTCTTAGCGCCAAACTTCCTATTATGTAGCATACCGTGAGTTTCGGTTTTTCCTTTTCAAAGCAGGATCTGACAATACTCCCAAATCTAATTATTTCCACAATTGCTACCAAAAAAAGGTCAGACCTCTAGTACAGCTTTCCCTTCTTAATTTGAAGGAATGAGTTCATGTGACGAGGACTGCTACTTGGTTTTTCTTTCCTTTATGGAGGTCAGGAAAACTTTACCAATAATTCTACATTCTTTTCATAATAACTTTTCCCATGACTTTCTGGAAAAATTAGTCTCAGAAATGGATAACGGATGCTCCCAGTAACATGTTTTTGGCAGCTTGAAGATTGTTCTACGGAAGGAGGTTTGCAGTGGTTTACTGTGACGTTTCTGTGAAACATCTAGGTTTTGGGATATTTGTTTATCACGATCTTCGAAACTCTCTTATTCTGGAACCTACAGGAGAGCACGACATAGTTTGAAATAAGTTGAGCATAATCATCAATTTAGAATCGAGACTGGAAAAGAAGCAGAATCTTCTATTACAAACTACAGCTTGAATATGTTACCCCACCCTTAATGAACAAACTCCAAATACCATAATTCAATAGCGAGAGACCCTCCCCAAAGAAAACACAACTGTCCCACCAAACCGAACCTTATATATACGGGTATTTCCACCATCCCGATCTAAAGACGCCTACTCCACAACACCACCCAAGAGATCCCCTCCCAAGAAAAAAAAGTTACCGAGCAAAGAACGCCTCCCAAAAACTCCCAAGTCCAAGATTACAGAACACTCAATTCTCAAATATAATACGAGTCTCCCGATTCCGAAACAATAAACTGAGCTCCAAGTCTTTCTCTCTCCTCATGCGCTTTAAGTTCTTCTCTGATGGTCACCCTCGGATCCGGCCCATCAACCATCTGGTCTTTAACATGGATAATAACAACCTTGACCCCACTTAAAGGACCACCATCATAAGCGGGAGACGTCATCTCTATATCCTCTTCGACAGAAAGTTGATGAAGATGGTCGCTTGTTTGTGTAATTGGTGTTTTACGTCTCTGAGACGTAGGCGATTCTTGTACCTTTGAGGTTCTGCTCTGTCGACGGCCTGTGTTGGTGGTGCGTTTTCTCTTCTTCGGATCATTCTGGTAATCGGATGAAAGCAACGATTCTACGAATCCCGCCAAAACCCTTAGCTCCTCAAAGATATATTTGGGTGTAAGGTGCCCGAACAGATAATCGTCCGGCTTAGAATCGGTCCACGATGACTCGATGAAGATCGCCTTTAGCTGACCTGACGCAATCTTGGGGGCTGCCTTGAGCCAGACCAATTTGTTTAATGGTCGAAGAGAAATCGTATCGGGTTCAACGTCCCCGAAAATGAGGATCTCTTGTTTGCTGGCGGCGTCGCGAATGAACACCGCTGTGCTATCAACAGGACATTGGTCGTCGGTACCTTTCACGGGGGCATTGAACACCGTTTTGTAAGCAGAAGACTCACCAGCACTCGGAGTTTCCGGGGTCCTTGCCTCATTTGGGGCGACGGGTGTTGAGACTGGATAAGAGTACCCCATCTCGGCATTGTGTTTCATTGTATGCTTGAAATGTTGGAGTCTGCAGTTGCCATGTGTTACACGCATTGCCATCACATCCAACCCCTCTGCAAGTGTCACATATCCGCCATCTTCAATTGTAGGCTCCCCTCCCTCAGTTAACTCGTAATAGCTTACCAATTTCACTCCTGAATGCTGGTCAGACAAATTTGGCCAAATTATACCATTGAAGATATAGTGTCTGAAAGCGTGAAGAGTGCTTGGCAATGCTGCAAGTTTCTTCTGACGTTTGAAATCCATGCCCGCAGTTGCAAAGATAAATCCCGAGATGTGGTCCAGATGGGGATGAGTTACGATGAAGGTTTGAATCAGTTCCTTGGCGATATGGAGGGCGTTTGCGTTTTTATTGATGTGAGGGAGAGTTAGTCCTTGAAAAGGCCCCGTCGTCAGAGTAAGTGGCCTCTGAGAATCGGACCCAGCGTGATCTTCTATGATTCTTGCAAGAGCAGCAAGGAGACATCCCGAATCCACTGACAACAAGCTGTTTGTCGACCAACCTTTGGATGTTGAACGAACTAGCATACTGGTCGCAGCATCTTCAAATGGTCCTCCACCAGCTCCCTAAAATATGGATATTAGCTAAGAACAACAAAAAATAGATTTGCAGAAAGCCTCATGATATAAAGAGAGAATCTGTAATTACCTAGGCACGTTTGATTTAAACGTACTTGAGTAATTAAAAATGGGACGTGACCGAATCCCCACTAGAACTGCACAGTGTATGCAGGCAAGCGCTTCCAGGTTCAATAAATTGAAAGACAAAGGAAGTCGCTTGGGAACAACCGCCCAACTGGAAGAGGAAATGAGCCATTGAAAAGAAAAGGAAAACGTACAACTACGATGACTTGTAATCGGTGTCCAGCTACAGGTTTTGGTGTTGTCGGCGCTGTGTTCTTCCTCTGCCCCTTAGGTTTGACCTGGGTGTCAATCTGAAGGTCCATTGTCATTGTTTTGTTTGAAATCCGGGAGGTGGCGTTAGAGGCCGCTGTTATTTGAGACCAGAGATAAGCACCTACAACCCCGTCGCAGCACAGATACCGAGATTTCCGTCGCTGAAAGAGCCAACTTGTGGTTTTATTCTAGGGCGTAAGTGCTCTCCCAGCTGGGATCCTTAGGTACAAGGGAGAGTTGCCGCTTTTGGTACACGTGACCAGTCTTGAGAGTCGCTTTTTAGTTGTAAATTTATAAAATTTGGGCAGGTTCCGAGGGAAATCGTAAGTGAAGAGCGGACCTATTTGAAATATATCTAGTGAATGGCAAACCTACTCGCTGCATGCATCAATGGAATTCAAAGAAGAACAAAGGCACGAAATAGAGTTGTAATTGTGGCGTCAACATGATTCAAATAACGGAAGTGTTGAACAAAGCGATCGATGTAGGTACCATTTGTTCACTGAGTCATTTCGAGACTCGAAACCTCTACATAATTGTTTGCTGACACAAAATTGCCCGTATGGAGCAATCGTTGTGAAACACCATGTTCCATGCGGCTTGAGTTAATAATCGCTCTTATAACCAAATATACATTGTTCTAACCTATGTCGCATTATAATAGACGTGCGGGGGTATCTGTATAACTTAAAATAGCACAAGGTCATACCCTACGAAATGATCGTGCATATACTCTGAACAGAATTACTTCTGTCTCAATGAGTTTGGTTGTCTTACCCCACAAGAAAGCTCAATTATATACATCAGAATGCCCGCTCTACTTCTACTTGTTATCGCTGGGTCCTGTTTACATTATCGTCCTGCCAAATTCATGTGCATTAAAGCATCCCCTTTCCAACTCTCGTCATCATCATCATCACTCGTGCCATTTTGAATTCGCAGACCACCCCCTGTTTGTTGGCTAGGTAAAGACCAAATATCACCGCGTGCCTCGTTACCTGGTAAGTTTATTTGAGGATTTGCATTACCAGGTTTGGGACCAACTGGTGGGGGAGAGCTACCCGAGGAATCAAATGTTCCAAAACCCGGAACGGTAAAGTCATTTGCGCTCTGAGCTGGTAAAATGTTTTTGTGAGGATCATACTCCTCTGCAGGCAATTCAAAGTGGCCTCGTCGATTATCTGTTGGTGTGTCGTCACTCTTCACTGATGCGTCTCCCCCAGCTATCGAATCATTATAGTTGTAAGCGGGCATTTCTGAAATCCCGGTAGGCAACGGGACAAAATTATTTTGGCCTTGTGTTCTTTGGCGCTCAAGTTCTCGTTCTTCGAGAATCTGGGGAGCGGGCTCAACATTCCGGAGACTGCTAGCCATAACACTGCTATTCCGAAGACTAGCGACGGCGGTCCGTGGCTCCATGGGAGTTTCTGTGATGTCTGATAGGGCAGATTCTGGATCTCTGATACCAAACTGCGCCATCGTACGCATTTTCCGAGTAACCCAACTGGCTAGGATTTTCCCTCGTTGTTTTTCGCCGAGCCTTGACCGTGGGAAATCACCCCGGGCGACAAATGCTACTATGTCAACCACAATTTGGTGCTCATTAAGTATAGCATTAACAATAACGGGCACAATCGATGCGAGATAGGCTTTTCTGCCTACTTCGACTAGAACGACAATCAAACCACCCGCCTGGAAAATAGCACTGTATGAACGTTAGAAAGAGGTGGTTTATTCAAATACAAGGAAAAACTTACCATCCACCAGGCACAATATTTCGATGACATTTCTCGACGGAATACTCGATGTCCATGGGGAAGTGACTCAAACCATTGATCTCAAATGTTTCCCCAATGTTCCCCAACACGAACAAAACCTGCATATCTACTTGAGCTCCATTGGGGCCGATAGGTCGACTGACGTTGTGAAGAAATCCAAGGTCCCCAGTACGAACATATTGTACGCTAGGATCGCCGTCTACAGTTCGACCGTCGAACCTCTCCGAATCAAAAGCATCCTTAGAGCCGTAGAAAGACTTGACGCAAGCTTCTGAATCAACCCAAATCTCCCCATACTCTCCATCGTGGCAGAGATTTCTGCTTTCTGGATTAACGATGGCTATTTGTGTTGAAACAGGAACCATGCCTGAGTCTTGAATCAAGAGAGCTCTAGGATCAGAATCAGGATCTACGGGGTACACCATGCCTCTCCTCAGTGCCCCTGTATCTAGCCAAAGCTCTATCGGCTCGATGCACATGTATGATCTAGACGCAATCATCGGATTGAGGACGTGCGAATAGATGGTGTTGATGGCTGTCCGATCCAGACCTGTTGCTGCAAAGTGCAGGCGGACCTTCTGGAACACATCAACCCGCGGCCTTCCCTCGGCAGATATCATCATGTTCTTCAGTTCATGGAGGGTAAACCCTTTGCCTGGCATGATTGACATTGCGTGATCAAGCATTTGTGGTGTTGCGTAAGTGTCCTTGATCTTGTATCGCGATAACGTGTGGAATAGAGAGACTGGATTTTGAGCAAACTCAACCGGTGATACGAGATATGTAGGTGCACCAACAAAGATTCCCATCAAGCAGGTGTGGATAAATCCCAAACCACTTGTGCTTCGAACACATCCTAATACCGGCCTTGAGCTTGTCATTTGGCAGGTCTCCTTCTGAACTTTGCACATGCCCATAATTGTGTCATGGCCTAATTGAACAGCGATTCGTCTTTGGTCTGGCGTCCAGTAGGTCCAAACAAGTACAGGAAATCCAGGTTGAATCCAGGTTGGCTGCATGGTGAGGCCAAGATCTCGACACCCATTATTCTGTTTGGGGGGCTTCGTTGTATTGTAAACGGCTGGGACAGATACCTTGAGCACCTGGGCAGACTGCTTGACGTGTTGTGACACGGCCTTTTGCTTGAGGAGGTGATCGACATCTTGGTTTACGAGCACTGCCTTGACGGTGTAATCTGACACCATGTGGAGGAAGGCCGGCGCATCTTCATTCAAGCGATTTTGATCCAAGGGAGCCATTGGAATGGCTGTAACACCTAAGCAGAAACAAGCATGGGCAGCATACACGAAGTCCTCAGAGTGTGTAAACATGAGGATCAAATGGTCCCCAGCCCTGACTTTGACCTTGTTCTTCAAATACATCGCTACAGCTGCCACTTTGGTATCGAACTTCTTCCATGTGATACCTTTGCCCTCTTTCCCTCTGCCATCGATGGTGCAGTAAGAGAGCTCATCAGCCTGGCGTGCGACTCGCCATTGTAGTAGATCCACAATGCTAGTAAAATTGTTTAGTGGAGTGGAGGTGCGATCATCTATGACAACCTCACGCCGGTCTATGCCAGAGTATTGCTTGTCACCTGGGGACAGGATGTCTTCTCTCGTCTGCGAAGCGAGTGGAGACCATATTCCACCAATTGGATCTACACCAATGGGGAGGTTGAGTACAGCTCGTTCAACGCCAAATTTCACATGGACACAAGGAAGATTTCCTAGATCGAATTCTCGTCGACATAGCATGTTGCCAATTTCCCGGCGGCCGTTTTTAAGGACCTTTGGAAGAATATTGGGCGCTGTAATCATTACACAATAAACTCGAAGATGGTGTTCTTGCATCAGAACTTCCATACAGCGTTCTGACAATGAATCCAACAAGGCTGTATCTAGTTGTCGAGGGGGCCCTCCAGACGTGACAGGGGCGGTTGAAGCGGACATGGACTCCAGCAGAACGATAGGTAGATGCTCGTCATTGACGAATACGTCGAAAGCCGAACAATCGTATATCTTCGGCACGTTTTTCATTATGCTCACGATTATGTGCTGGACGAAAAAGTAACGATGCTCAGCAACCTCGTGTCCATGTTCGACCCATTCGACCTTTTGCCTCAAGCGATCCTCGTAGAGACCAAGAACGAAGACTTTCCCTTCAATGACGGTTCCCAGCAAGCCCGTACGTAAGAACTCTGGCTCTACCATCATTGGTGTTGGATCACCTTGCTCAAACTTGTAGGGACGAGCATGGAAAATCTGCTCGGTGTGCTTTGGCAGTGCCCAGAAACCTCCGGAAAGAGAGGGCGAGTCCACCCAAATTTCACCCACGGAGTGTGGGGAAGCCAATAGGCCAGTTTCTGGGTCAACTACAGCAAGAGTAGCATCGGGTATGGGAAAACCGAAAGCGCCCACTCTAACTGTACCTTGTTCAGTACTGGCCTTTTTGCGTGCTTCGTCTCCGATTGCGACCACAACTACCTCATTCGTCTTCAGTGCCTCGCGATCTAGTAGCACTTCGCTCAGTTCCGTTCTTCCACGCTGCTCCGTCCTTGTTGTATTACTTCCTCCAATCAACGTGCTGAAACCATCTTCGGTGGTTTTCTCTTTCTTTTCGGTCTTCTCCTCCGAGTCGGAATCAGACCCTATGTCAAGTTTGAGAGGACAGCCCATATTCTCCTCTCCACCTAACCAATCTCGCATGCTTATCACCATACCTCCATGTTCCGGAAGACAAAGCATGGGAGCCACCAATTCTCGTGCTCTGGGGTTTCTCATCGGCCGAAGCCATCGATCAGCAAGAACTTCGTGGAATTCGCTATCAACAGTGATGGTGTCGATCAAACATAATTTTACATGTTGGAAGTTTGGCTCCACCCCTTTCTTGAAATTTCTTGTCGTCATTGGATCTTGCTGATAATTGTAGGCTGCTCTTTTCAGTCCTGGATAGTCGGCCAGCATTAAAGTCGCTCTGTACTTCGTAATGAGATGTGCATACAGCCCGGGTGTCTCGACTGCCTTGTTCTCCATCCAAACAGTCGTATGACCACCGTATACGGTTAATAATACACCCAGAATCATTCCGATACCCTGGCGAGGGTCCAAATACGAGAGAAGGATTTCGCCACGATTACTCCCGCCAGCCATGAGTCTACCATTCTTGTCTCTTAGGCGAGAATTGAAAGTGTCCCCTGGCGTATCTTCTGGAACAGTCGAAATGATAGCACTCAAACAAGCCATCTGATGCATAATCGTACGGTGGCTCATGACAACACCTCTCAAATCCCCAGTAGGTGCCCGTGAAAATTCAATATAGGCAAGATCAGGAACGGTTAAAGGTGGTACATCATCCTTTTTCTTGGGATGATAGCTCCCAAATTCGTTGGTTTTCCACCATTCCACCCCACGAGGCCAATTGAGCTTTTGCGTTGTAATGTCTCTCTGGAATGCTTTCAGGTTATAATCGGTGGTGAGCGCAAGATGTGCTTGTGTAGATGTAAGGATGAGGTTTAGTTTTGCATAATCTTCTAGATCATTGATAGGGACAGCGACGACACCAGCAATGAAACATCCGAGAAGAGCGATAGCGAAATCGATAACCTCCACGTCGCGATATATCAATGCAACTCGGTCTCCGCGATATAAAGAGCTTTTGTCTCTAATTACTTGAGCAACCTTCTCAGCTCTACTGGTCAGTTTGTCCCATGTGATAGAGGCAATTTCTTTTCCCTTGCCATCTAGTACCCAATATGCGGGCGCTTTTGCTGTTGTCCTGCTTCGGTGTCTTAATACCGCAGCGATATTATCGAATTTTGACATTGGAGTATTTGCATCATGAGGGTCGTAGACAGCAAACGGGAGATCCCGAGGCTCCAGAGGCATTTGGTACTCGAGTGCGGCAGGTGGTGGAAGGTCGCTGGTGGTTAACATGGGAGGCGCCATGGCGGCTGTTGGAGAAAACGCATCGCTTGAAGAGTACCTATGTGGTCCACCTCCATATGAATTTTGCGGTCCATTATTCTCGTATCCTTGTTGGCCAGCAAAATCCGAAAAGTAACCTTGTTGCGACTCCCCTAGCATTGTTCCATGCGAATCCATCATGGTACCAGCCTGGCTTTCATAGGGATTGCCTTGTTGCTCGGAATACCCCACTTGATAGGCCGGATTGAATGCATAGTTCGCTCCTGAAGCCATTGTCGACGTTGCCGTCATCATGGTGGGTTCGGCAGACAGTTCACCAGGATTTGGAGTCTTGGGTAGAAATAAAGAGTCTCGACTGTAAGATGTTGGTCTTTGGGTGGGATTATGAACTCCTAACTTCAATTCTTTTGGTCTTCCCCCCGAGGCGAACCCCCCTTCTTGTGCTCGGTTGTCCCCAAAACTACCATACCCGCTTGCCATTGTATCTAATCGCCCACCAGAACTCGACCTCGCGGGCGACTGTGGTGGTATCTGGGGTGTGTACTCATAAGAATCGCCTTGGTGATTTGAGTTCGCATTGAGGGCCGCGAGGGATGCGTTACGAGAGTCATCATTTGACGGGTGGACGGTATCGTTGGAAGAGTGTACTTGGAGGCCTCTTATTTCGGTGGTATTGGCAGAAGAGCCCATAAACTGGGAGAGCAAGAGTGTCCGACGTTTTTGGTAACTGTACGAGCAAAATCAGAGCTGAAGATCAAAATGAAGATGTGCTCGCCATGAATAGGCAAAGGTGGGTATTCGCACCCTTTCTCTGTAATATCCCCTTCCTGTATACAAGTTAGTACAGATGCGCCTGCGCCTGCTTCCATACTCGCTGCCAGCCACGCGATAGATAAAGCGCTGTAGAGGGAGTTGGAGGCTTACCTCAAGTTCGTGGTCCAGCTCTTGCAGCTTCTCCTGCAGCGCCGGATTGTTTGAAGCCATTGGCGCTTTCTTTGCCTCGAGGCAGGCCTAGGCGCAAGGGCCTTGCGATGTTATATTTGGGGTGGGAGATTGTAGATTTCGGTCAGGGAGGACGGAGGATGTAACGCGCATACATGAAGATACGAGGAAATGGGCGCGGGTTTGTACCAGGTAACACAAGAGTGCAGTGCAATCAGTTCAAGTCAATACTGTATTGTTTGCGGTGTTGTTGTAAGGATAGGGGAGGCTGTATTGTGGTTGGAGATCAAGTGGAAAACAGGCGAAGTGAGTGTGTGAACTGAGGCTATCAACCTGCTGTGAATGGCCAGAAAGGCAAAGATGTTGGGAGTGAAAAACGTCTACACAGTATACAATTCAGGTCAACCCATTTGACCGTTGGAGCTCTCTCCACGCCAAGTCAATTTTCAGCGTCATCGGGTGTGGTTGAGCAAAAGCGGCAGTACGTACCTATCCTGTCTGGGTTCAACGCTCGTTCTTGAGTAATTAATCTAAAAATTCCAAACACGCACATGATTTTAGAATAGATGCCAGAAATTTGAGAGCAACTAGGTATGTACGTTCAATTGCCATATATGAGCTACGGTAAAGTGGTTAGTAAAAGTGGTAGTAAATACCTGTAGATAGCTTTCGTTTTTCCGCCTTGCTTGGAGAATTCAAGTAATTGTTTTAAAGACTTGAAACATTTTGAAATATTTACCTAGATATTTGGAACAGCTGACGCTCATTGTTCTAAATCATCTGGGCTAATACTACTTAGTTAGAACGACGGGAGGTACTCCGTATTTACTGCCGCTTTTGCTCTCGTCGCAAGAATTGATGATCACGTGCTATTCACGCTAATGGAAGGCAGGTTTTCTCCGCATAAAACCTTCCAACTTTTTCTTCCAACACACCTCTTCAACTCTATTTTTGCATCAACCAAAAACGCCTCTTCTCACCACCTCTATTGCGACCGATGGCTGGTAATCCTACATGGTTACGATCTTGGTTCGTAACGATGTCATCGGTACATTCCTATTGTTAGGTCTGGCGCGTCAGCGCGTAGCAAGCACAGATTGGTCGAATGCGAGGTCGACGAGGTCGAACTGCACTCACAGCCATCTCTGCCTCGATTGAGGGCACGCAACAATCTCAATCTAAACACTGATACAACAGGCCTCGATGAATGGATTTACATCAATTTACTGGTATGCGCAAACTTCTCTTTTTATTTTTAACCTCCCCCATGGCGGTAAAATGATTATTTTCGATAGACCTGTTCAGAATATACTTCGGTATTATGTAGATGAACTTGGAGACCTTATGATATGCCTTTTCTATTCTCTGGAATTCAACAAAGTTTCATTCATTGGCCAAAAAGCTGACTTTAAGAAAAGACAGATTAGCACTTAATTGCAATTCGGAAATGGATGGGAGTGGTGGTGGGGTCAAGGAGCCTTTGGCCGACAAGTTGGTAGCAAAATTCAATACTTTACCTACCGTGCATACCATTCATAATCTTGCACGTAACCTCGAGCCTGCTTCTCGTTCTTTGGTCTTTGGCGTTCAATATCAACTTCTGAGGGGCCATGAGCGTGAGTTTTCCAAGCCATTCATGTCAGCAGCATAGCAACAATACCTTTGTTACTCTCTACTTCTGAAGACGGAACAAAGCTACACTCGCTCTCAGCCCTTGACCATTGGAACCGACAGGGGCGAAACCCGGGAGACAAAGATTGATTGATTCTCTTTCTTCAACCATGTCTCGCCTCGTTCTTTTGTTTCAAATCAGGAAGATAAACAATGCATCTTTCTGCTGGGGCTCATGTTTCATTCAGTTATTATATAGTCATAATCCTATTCTAGTCTCTTCACTTTGTCTCAAACCACTCTCTTTCTTCGCCTCGATTATTCAACAAAGAAACGTCCTTGCTATAAGAGTCCAACCCACGCCGCAATAATTCTGTTCTCTATTTTTTCATCAGTTTCTTTCATCTCCCCCAAGCAGCCAACACACCTGTTCTCACCCAGACACTGACTGGATCGTGTCTTTCCTTCTTTAGAAAAGCCCACAATTAGCATACGGCATTCGCTTTGCTTTACATCTTACGAACAGCTGCGCTGTATTATTACATTCTTTCATAACACAATACATCATGCAACAACCAGGAGACAGCCCCAACATGGTCAATAACGATTGGACAGACATCAACAACAAGCTCGAGGCGTTCAATCAAATGGATGACTGGGATGAAGTTGGTCTTCACACTCCTCCCGCCCCAGAGGGCGGATATGACTACAGTCAACTCGATGGACCAATGACTATTTCTGAACCAATGAACAATCAGACGAGTTACAGTCAAGCAAATTACGGTCAGGCGAATGAAGACCAGACGAATTATGACCAGACGAATTATGGCCAGGCGAATTACGACCAGCAACTTTTCCCGATTCTCGACCAACCCTTCGAGCCAATGAACGCCGAGCAATCGTATTTTCCGAATAGTCTCCCCAGTCCTCCCAAGAACATCAGTGTGAATACCGCAATTCCCCAAGTTCAACAGGGAGTGTATCAAAACCAAATTTTGAATAAGTTTGATAGTCCGGAAACGCCACTTCATGTCATCGACCAGTACCATAGCCCTCAGGGGTTCGAGCCAGACCTCGAACAACTACTTGCCGACGAATTTGAAAGGGAGAAGGCGAATGGAAGTCGGGTCCCTCGAGGCCCGAATAGCCCTCGTGCGAGAGCACTTAC
Organism: Calycina herbarum; assembly: GCA_001414485.1. Lineage (NCBI taxonomy): Eukaryota > Fungi > Ascomycota > Leotiomycetes > Helotiales > Pezizellaceae > Calycina > Calycina herbarum. Next base: position 41,242 of record LLEY01000189.1, on the reverse strand, counting down.
AAGTACAGGAAAGGAGAGCAAGAACAGAAGACCAGAAAACATCGCGAGCTTCGATCCATCACGGTTCTACCAACCTTTACCTGGCAGCGCACCAATGCCTTGGGGATCCATTAACCCTTTAACAAACCAGCCAACCTTCCAATACACCAAGTACGGTGAACTTGCTGTCGGCCAAGAGTACACTACACAACAACTTTTCGAGTATCTCTTCCACTTCCCTTACCATGGGGTGCCAACACCATTTACTGGTGGTTTTCTAGACTTGAAGGAGGGTTCATTTCTCCAAATTTGGATCCAAACTCCTCCTGCCGACAGTAGCAAGCGGTATCCTGAGAAGGGTTCCGACAAGTGTCGATGGACTGAGTGCCCGGTGAAAGACCACACCATCCACAAGGGGTTCTACCGTGTCGCTTTCGATGAGCAATCTCGAAAATGGGGACCAAGAGGTGTCCATCTAGACCCCTACCACAATGCAGGTTACATGCATCTCTACTGCTTTGAAAAGATGGTTGATTTTCCACATCTGTCCAAAGTGTTCAACGTCTTTCCCGACACCCGTGAGATTCGGGAGGGGAAGAACAAGATGGCCATCACCCGGGACCACAAAGCCATGGAAACAATTTGCAACAACTACATCAGAGACTCCGTACCTTTCAACGACGAGAAACCTGAGGGTTGGTACGAACACTCCCTCTGCCACGCTCTCACCGAATATCAAATCGCTCACTATCCCAATCGAGTCACCTCTCTCTTTGCAGAGAGAGGCGGCAACAACATGAGTGTCCACCGCGGAGACTGCGATCTCTACGCCGCCAAGGAGACAACCAAGGAGCGCAAGCCAATGAAACCTCGTGCTCCCGATGCGAAGAAGCCCGGTAGAAAGCGAAAGGTGAGAGAGCCTTCTCCAGAAGATGCTGGCCCTGCAGATGACGAGTTCATTCCCGACACCAATATCCTGGAAAGGATCGACAGTTTACCGAGCAAGAGACCCGCGAAACGACCAAGACGAAGTAGCAGAAGTCCGACTGGTTCGTCTTCTCCTACTTACTCGTTCTGATGACCTACCTACTCAGTATGTTTTCATGACCCTTTTCTTTTTTGATTTAGTTTTTGCTGCGGTTTAGCGAGTTCTTCATACTCCTTATACTCCTTTCAAATATAATTACCCCTTTCAAATATAATTTAAAAGTTCCTTAATTCTCTTTTCTCTTCTTTATATATTTCTCCTTGCTTAATGTCGTTTGATTAATAGCTCTTGAGTAAGAGCCCAACTTGAATATTTCTCTTTTTTCTCTTGTCTTCTTTTTTTGCATCATAAAGGTAAGAAGAATAGTAGAAGAAAATGAGATAACTTCATTTTTAGGTTCTCCCGGTCACAAATAAGCAGTGGAAATGCCACGGAAACTTCTGGAGATATTCTTTGATTCGACGGAGGGAAAAAAGGAAGGCCACAGAAGAGGCGCACCAAGTGAACAGAAATTCAAGAATAGATAGTACCGATCAATTTAACGTGACTCTAATACACACAATGAATCTCTCCCGTCCTTTAGACTAGAATATAATTGTGAAATTATTCTGTTGTAGCAAAGTAGAATGAGGGGTCGAAGAGTCTCATGCTGCTTTTGTAGTCTTGGCGCTAAACTTTTTTGCCACACTCACCGCCCAAGCAAAGAAAAAAAGTTGTATGTGAAGTGAGAGAGGTATGATAACGAGTTCTACATCCCACATATTCTCAACGCCGCGACCAATTGCGCATCCACAACCATGGCTCCCTCCGTAAGGAACAAAGTTGAAGATGACTTCATTTTCACAATATCCGACAACGAAGATGATCTAGCAGAAGATATCGAGGAGGAAGTCCTAGCATCTCCCCCGCCATCAAACAAGAAGCGGAAGCGCGCCGCCGAAACCTCGAAAGCCACCACGAAGAAGAGCAAAAAATCGAAGAAGGGGAAGGCTTCCGAAGATGACGAGGAGGAAAATACAAATGAGGGGATATGGGGTGCGAAAGATGAGGATGATGGTGCTATGGACTCGGATTTTGAATTTGCCAATGAAGGTGGTGAGGGGGCTTTGGAGGAATTCGAGGGTTGGGGATTTGAGAGTGCGAAGAAGGGCATTAATGGTTTTGGGGGGGACAAACGGACTGTGGATATCGACGAAATTATTGCGCGACGGAGAGAGAAGAAGGATGGACCTGCAAAACCAGATGTCAAAAAAGCAGATGAAGAGGAGGGGAGTGGTTCTGACGACGAGGAACCAGTGGATGTGGAAGGACTAGATTTGGAAAACTCTGGCGACGAATTTTTGGCAGAAGACGGATTTGGAATGGGTGCAGGCTCTGCGGATGAAGATTCTGGCAGTGACCAGGACCCTGAAGAAGATCCAGAGGACCAGGATGGCGAAGCCGATTCGGATGACGACTCTGTTGCAAGTCCCGCTCCCCATCCCGACGATGTTGCTATGGGCGATTCTTCCGACGAGGAAGAGAACGACGAGGACCCAGAGGAAGCCGCTCGCAGAGAAGCCTTTTTCGCACCTGAAGAGAAACCTGCCAAAGGAGCCAAGAAAACCTCAAATCTATCATTTCAAGCAATGTCGTTATCCAGGCCGATTCTACGAGGTCTTGCTGCTGTTGGGTTCACACAACCAACTCCAATTCAAGCTAAAACTATACCAGTTGCTCTGTTAGGAAAGGATGTAGTCGGTGGGGCTGTCACTGGTTCCGGAAAGACTGGAGCATTCGTCGTTCCAGTTCTTGAACGTCTTTTATATCGCCCTAAAAAAGTTCCCACAAGCAGAGTAGTGATTTTGATGCCTACGCGTGAATTGGCAATACAATGTCACGCTGTAGCCACCAAACTTGCAAGTCATACCGATATCAAATTCTGTTTGGCCGTGGGAGGTCTTAGTCTCAAAGTCCAGGAAGCAGAATTGAGACTTCGACCAGATGTGATCATTGCCACTCCTGGTAGATTTATTGATCACATGCGAAACTCGCCCAGTTTTACTGTCGACACTTTGGAAATCTTGGTTCTTGATGAAGCCGATCGAATGCTTGAGGCAGGATTTGCTGACGAGCTGAACGAGATTTTGACGACAATCCCGAAGTCAAGACAAACCATGTTGTTTTCTGCAACGATGACTTCTTCTGTTGATAATTTGATTCGTGTTGGATTAAATCGACCAGTTAGAATTCTCGTCGACGCACAGAAGCAAACCGTTGGTACTTTGATTCAAGAATTCATTCGTCTACGACCAGGCAGAGAAACAAAGAGAATGGGATATCTCCTATATCTCTGTGCCAACCTTTACACCGACAGAGTTATTGTGTTTTTCCGACAAAAGAAGGAAGCCCATAGAGCAAGAGTTATTTTCGGTCTTTCTGGTCTCAGAGCTACTGAATTACATGGTAGCATGAGCCAAGAACAGGTAAATTACTCTTCATATCTAACATCGAAATGTACTAACACAATTTCTAGCGTATTGCAAGTATGGAAGCATTCAGAGACGGCAAAGCAGCCTTCTTACTCGCCACCGATTTGGCATCCAGAGGTCTCGATATCAAGGGTGTCGACACAGTTATAAATTACGAAGCTCCTCAATCCCATGAAATCTACCTTCACAGAGTCGGAAGAACAGCTCGTGCAGGTCGAGCCGGTCGCGCATGTACCTTGGCAGCAGAACCAGACCGAAAAATCGTCAAGGCAGCCGTAAAAAGTGGTAGAGCGCAAGGAGCCAAGATCGTGAGTCGAGTAATCGAAGCTTCAGACGCCGACGAATGGGTCGAAAAAGTCGACGACATGGAAGATGAAATCGAAGAGATCCTCAAAGAAGAAAAGGAAGATAAAGTCCTTGCACAGTTAGAGATGCAAGTGAAGAAGGGTGATAACATGATAGATCACCAGGAGGAAATCCAAGGACGACCGAAGCGAACTTGGTTCGAGAGCGAGATGGATAAAACAAACGCTAAGAAGGCTGGAAGAGCGGAGTTGAATGGTGTGCAGAGTATCTTGAAGAAGAAACCTGGGAAGTTGAGTAATAAGGATAAGAAGAAGCTGGATGATCGGGATACGAGGACGGAGGGCAAGGTGTGGAAGAAGGGTAGAGCCGAGAGGGATGGGAAGGGTGCTTTGGCTCCTGTGAAGGGGAAGAAGAAGGTTAAGGGTGGCAAGCCGGGTGCCAAACCGGCTGGCAAACCAACAGGGGGCAAATTTGGGAAGAAGAGGTAGTTTAGTTGATGTTGACTGTTAAGCTAGTCTGTAATTGAAAAAAGATTGATACCCAATTATGGTATTTTGTATGCAGCAGGTTTTTGTCCATACATTTGTTTCTCGATACTTCTCTTCTCTATCTCATTTCCCCTGGCTTGCGTTTCACACTTTGTCTTCGCGCTTCCAAGTTCTACGCCCTATACCAAAGCCTTTCCTTATGCCCCCTGCTTCATCGCTTCTCGATTTCTTTACTCGAAATCAAAAGAAGTGACCACGATCGAGAAGGAAGGAGTTTATGTAGGTAGGCACATCGTTTAACTCAGCGGCATTCTCTAACACAGGTTCGAAAGGGGGAAGGAAAGTGCTAGAAAGGACTAAATTTTCCTCTCGGGAAACAAAAAAAAACTTGAAGTGTCCAGTAGAGAAACGGACTTTCTTCAGAAAACGCCTTCCATATCGAAGAAATGGACAATCGGAAATATTCTTCAAAAATGTTCTCAAGATGATCAAGAAATCGACCTTTCACTTCTCGCAACCCCTCTCAAATAATATCTGTAAGTGTTCCATGCTATCGGAAGTAAGAAGTCTTTCCAGAACCAAGGGCATATCTCTTCTTGCGTACAGAATTTCCACAAGAAGTATTAAATTACTTTTATAATTTTAATTTTCAATTCCTACCTTAAGTCCATTGATAAGATAGGAAAAGTAGAAGGGGTATCCGCAATCCCTCAAAGAACCAACCCCAACCCATTTCTCTTTTTGGGGAAGGCTTGGTATAGAAGAGCGCCACAAAAATCTCCTTACAGAACTTCCTCATCTATCTCTTCATCCTTCGAATCCCCGAGGCCCCTCCCCTCGCGTCACCCTCAGCCCTCAAATCACAACCATCGAATTACTTTCTGGAATATCCGCCACATTGCGTCCAACAAGACCGAAATTCCGGAATCGTGCTTCGGTGGTGTAGTAGTTCGAGGGAGTCCTCGGGTTGCGCTTGGAAGGAATTCTTTTTCCCAAGTTTCGTTTCCACTGCTGCTTCGGAGGGCCTCGTCATATCGCTCTCAATATGGATGGCCCCTTTCACTCTCCCTTCAATGATCAAGTCCAATATCACTCAACCTCTCATCCACTCAACTAGGAATCCATCCTATTTCTTCCATCGGCCACTTCATCCAAAGTCTATACTCCTTCTGCAAACTCCCATAAATCTCCCTCATCAAATGATCAACCCAATCCTTCGTCCACCAAAACGAACTCAAACTATTAAACAGCACACAAAAATGTGCCAAGATAACCAGAGGAATCGGGCGTCTCTGTTGAAGCGTAAGGACAAACTCATCACTCACACGATACAACCAAGCAAACACAACCTGCGGACTCGGTTGCGCCGGTCTAATCGCCGGAATCGTCGTTGTTGACGGGAATGAACGAGCTAGTATTCCAAGAGCCGTGAGATAAAGTTGGAGATCCGGGTCTTCAGATGCGGAAGAAAGGATCATCTCGCGGAGGGTCTGGAGATGTTCGTTATTGGAGGGTGGCTGGTCGACGTGACGGTTTTGAAGCTGGAACATGGGTGCGAGGTCGCTGCTTCGGAGGGGTTCTCTACAGGTTGCTACAATGGATTTCATTCCTCGGAACATTACTAGCCATTCTGCTAATCCCTCTTCGCCGAATAACAGGAAATCTCCTGGTCGGGGCCCGAGTCCTAGGGTGATGTGGCAGCAGAAAACGGCGAAGATGTAGAGTGCGGGACAGGTTTCTTCGCTGATGTTTGGCATGAGGGAGGATGCTACTCGGAGCGCCGATTCGTAATGGTGTTGTGCTTCGGCTACGTAGTATGCTCTCTTATCCCCTCTTTTGAAGCGCGATAGATGGAGAGATGCTAAGGCAAGAATGCCATCCAGAACGAAAGGATACGAGAATCCGATCTGAGGTACGTTGATACGGAAACAAGTTTGAAGTCCGGAATCGTTGGCCAAAGTGTAAGAGGTCGATATGTTGAAATGGTGTAGTAATTCCAGATCCGTCACATTTAATGGCTGTCGAATCATCTCCCTATCATCCCGCCCATCATGAATAATGGAAGACTTTAAAGGCTGGGGTATTGGTGCCAGAATCGAAGGAACACTACTGCTCTGAATTGGGGGAGAAACACTTGGATGCACGATAGGAGAGGTCATGCGAACCGGTTCCGGACTGGAAACCGAAACGGATATGGTGTGGGGATATACACAATGAACGGAATGCCTGCTACAATTTGCACACTGCGGTTTCTGTTCATCACACTACATCATTATCTGGTTAGTATTGAGTATCGAGTAAATATGAAGCGGAATATTCCCACAAGATGAAACCCACTTTTATTTTGCGACCTTTGCACGTGTGACAGCCATTTCGTGATTTGCGATGCGATTTTCGTGATAGTTTCTTGTACGCGACACTGAAACTGTTGTCATTGGGGAGCGGCGCTGGTGCTGGAGCGATCGAAGGAGGAGACATGGCGAGGATGGTCGACAATAGCGAATCGTCTTTTGATAGTTGACAGGCTGAGTGGTTGAGTAGTAGTGCCGGGAAAGCAGTAGCAGTAGCAGTAGCAGTAGCAGTACCGACCGCAGCTTGGAGTGGAGTGGGTGTGCAGTCCAGTCCTAGCGATAACCGTTTCCTGTGCGTGCTGTGGCCGTGAGTGGCGAAGGTCCAACAATTGAATGTTGAAGTACAGTGACGAGAACAATTCGTATTTCAACTCGATCTCGTCGTATGATCGTATCGCGGGGGAGGTCACCAGTTACATAGCACTCGCCAATTTCATCAAGGTGGACAAACAAGACGAATGCGAATGAGCCGCGATCCCTGAGTTCAACAGTCAAAGGGGGGCAATTACGAGTCGGACTACGAAGCGTCAACGGGACGTGCAACGCCTCGGAAGTTGCTGCACTCAACACAGGCCGTAGAGAGGCCCTCAGAGGCCAGCTCGCGTTTGCTAAGGGCAGTGAGGACCACTCAGCGCCCGCCTCTCCCATCGTATCCTCGTATGGAAGCAAGTTAATCCGTTCCTCGGACTTTCTCCGTGAAACAATCCAATCAACTCTCGCTACGCTTCGGAGGAGTACGAATCCCTTTGCAGAACTTTCTCTCCTTTTCACCACTTTTCTAACGAGACCATGCACCTCCATGCCGGCTGATGAGAGCACCTAGACGCTGATTCGTACACGGCAGACCCTACTCAAACTTAACCCGGACGCAACTGGGAGCAAACCCTGAACGCCCACGAGCCAGAGCAATTCCACCCCCAGAACGTTCGCGTTCCTCTCCACCTGAACCACACAATTCCTCTTGGCACCACCGAACCAGGTGGATACGCCGTCGTACCGTTGGCTCCTTAGACCAGGGCCACACTACGAAGTAAATCCTCATCTCCGCTAAAGTCACTCTGCTATCAAAAATCTCATCTTGTTCTCAGATCAACAATCTCTTCAATTTCATTCAGAGGTGGTACGGAAGGGAACACAAAGACAATATCAACCTGGTAGTTCATCATGTCTACCACCTGCTATGCGTACTTACGTATTATACAACACACAAATCCCACTATCTCACAAGTCCAGAACCCCTCACTCACTCACTGGATAACCCCCTCAATCATCGTCAAAGATTTGCAGCGTATTTTGCAGTATCGTATCGATCACTTTAACCTGCCAGCCCGAGTCGGCGATGTTTGGTCCCGTATTCGTTCCCATCAGTGTTGGACCAAACACAACTGCCAAGTTGCTAGCATTCATGCGATTAGATCCCGACGCCTTTTGAACTCGGTCAAGATGCAGCGTTAAGGCTCGGAGAGTTGCATAATTGGGGTCGGGGAGGCTGTTGATAATGGCGTGGAGCGAATCGCGGCGAACAATGTCGTCGTCGTTTTCTGAAACATGTCAGTTATAAATATACCACACACACCAAGGGCCAACTTACTCGCAGCCTCAATAAACCCAGCATAATGCTCTGTAGTCAAAAGTGGGTCGGGGAGCTCCCGGAAGAATTGTTTAAGAAGCCCAGCAACACTGTTGACATCTTGAAAGAAGTTTTCCGGGTGACGAAAATCTACTTGGGATGCGTCTACACTCCAGTCAGCACGTCACCGTGGCAAAAACCATGATGTGGACTTACCATTGTCAAACATGGCCTTGATTTTGGCAATATGAGATGCTGTTCCTGACACCCGGTATATCCCCTCCACCTCCAGACCAAACAGATCAACTGCTTGGATACATTGAGAAACCACCATAGGAACAGCCGTCATATCCCTCTCAAACAATTGCTCAAGCGTAAGCCCAAATACTGGCTTGAGAGGAGGTAAAGGTCCACCCACAGCACTGCTTGGAGATTGGGAGTAAGGACCTTGATTCTGCTTTTGCGCATAGCTTGGTTGAGGAGCTTGTTGCTGCTGTTGCGGAAAGGATGGTGGTGGGGTTTGCGATGTCTGGAATGGAAGTGATGAGAGTTGGGGAGGACCACTTGCACTGACGGAGCCAGAGTTATAACCCGTCGCAGCAGGAGGTCCATTGTTATAACCGCCTGCACTTTGAGGGGGGCCTCGAGGAGGATTGGCCGTCGAACCATATTGCTGCATCATTGGACCACCACTAAAGCTTCTTTCATGCTGCTGACTGCTAGGTGTTGGCATTTGGTTGAAAGGTTGACTTGCATGGCTTTGGTGTGAAGGTGCAGTTTGTATAGGTTGGACGGCGCCAAAGTTAGCTGGCGGGGGACCCTGTCTGTTTGCAAAGGAGGCTGGAGGGTCAGATTGACGTTGCGCACTTTGTCCACCACCAGGATTCAACACCTATTTAATGTCAGTTGAGAAATAGTATTTCATGGAAGTTGTACTCACCGCATGACGCTCATATTTAATCTCTTGATTCCGAGGCCCGATCTTACTTGAGTAACTGCTCAAGTAAGAACTAAGATCCTGCTCGTTATTGATGGATTGGACAACATCGCGCAAACTTCGGAACTTGTTGCTTCTTTCTGTACCTTGCAATGGTGCTACATCCATGCCATTGCTCAAGAGAAGCTTCTCATTGAAAGAGGCTATTCAACATATTAGAAAAGGTCTACCAAAAAAATGATCACACACAGAACTTACCAAACTTTTGCATTTGCAAAGTCAAAGCCGAATCGCATTCCTTGATCAATTCTTCAATAGACTTGACAGCTTCTGGTCTTAATTTTGTCAAAAGCTCTTGTCTTTGGCCTTGAGCAGCAAGTACCTTGGCGGCATAATCGGCATCTGCGGCCTGAAGTTTTCTCAATAGATCCTCTTCATGCTGAGCAGCTGATTTTGGTCCCTTCAATCCAAATTTCTTCCCAGCTTGACGATCTCCTGTTTTCGCACGATCGTAATCCTCGGCCAAAGAATCGTATTTAGCCTTGGACTTTCTCATATGGTTTTCCGAATCCGCCGCTCGTTGTTCTGCCGCCAATCCGTTTGTCTTCCAGTGTTTTCTACCCCGCTCAATATTGGCTGCCATCTCATTCAAGTCCTCATGCATTTGGTGCAATGACATTGCAAACTGCGCCCCATTATCTGCCATGCGCTCGTGTATGGTGTTGATTTCTTCGTAGGATTGCAAAAAGGATCCGTGACGGTGATCCGGCCTTCGAATGCTTTCGCTCGTTGATCTACATAGCTTCTTGAGACCCGCCGAATGTGCCTCCTCCAAATCCGATCGTTTCTTGAGAAAGCTTGCGAATTCCTATATGAAGTAGTTAGTATTGATCTGCGCATATGGCGTGGAATATTTACCTTGGCCGATGCGAGAGATTGCTTCAATCGGTTCAGCAATGTGGAAACTCCAATCTATTTCAAGTCTGATTAGCTTGAACAGCAACGAGGGCCAGTCTGCTCTTACCTCCGAGTTGACAACATCATTGACGGCTTGCGCATTGGGGTCCACGAAAGTGGGTTGAGTTACCGGAGCCGCAGAGTCGCCATTGATAGGTGATACATCATCGCCATTCGGGTTTGCGCCGAGTGACATACTGCCTGTTCTCTCGCGGTATTGATCTGGCAGTTCGTGGGGTTCCGTGAATTGACGGTCGGAATAGTTCTCGTTATCCATCTTCGCAGTAGGTATCAAAGCACCTGGTTTCTGCCACGAGGTTGCAGGTATGGAGCTATGGGTGGGTGTATAGCTAGAACGAGGATGAGGATCGAATCGCAAGAGAGTGGTGGCAGAAGAAAGTCGCTGGATCCGGCAATTCACCAAACGCAGGGTGGGTGTTCATGCGACCATGTCACGGATGGAACAGCTTCGAGGGTAAGATCTAGGTATTGTGTGTGTATGAGGTGGTTTCTGAGTAAGGAGCGGAACGAATGGTGAATGCGCGCCACACAACAACAAGACTGTCCTGCAAGTTGGCAGTTGGGTAGTGCAGTCGGCGCACTTCGGATCGTTAGTGGCGTGCCTCTTAAAAGACTAGCTTATTGTACACCACGTAGAGTGGCGCAGCAGTGGCGCCTACAGAGGCTAATTCACCGGACGACCTCGAGAAATTATTGATTTTTTCGTACCAAACGTTTAGGAGAATTGCTAAGAATTATTCTGAACAGTTCGCACAATTTCATCCAGGAAGGAGCTCGAACAGTATTTTGTGTAATAGCAAGTCTACAGCTACCACAACCAAGCCGTGCATCAAGGTTGTACTCGTAATAATCAGTCTTACCGAGTACGGAGTAAATAAAATACCTTTCCGTATTCACCAATAAATCAATAGTAGTTAGTGAATACTTGTACGAGATACTTTTCAGAAACCATCCTAGATTTATATCATAATAGTATTAATATCAAGATCTCACGCAAAACCCAAACAGTCTCGATCCGACCCACAGTAACTTTGACATGACGCACAGCACAGACAACCGATGGAGGAAACAGACCTTGTGTTCCTCAGTTTGCGGAGACGTTGAATTATCCCTGGATCCCGAGATGTTGGGTTTGAGAAAATGCTTAACTTCTCATGGCCATGTCAAAAAATTGTTCTAGAGTGTTCAGATTTATCAATATCATCATTTATTCCCGTCCTATCCTCTTCCATTGGTATCATAAAAATCGTTCACGAAAGAAAAAAAGTTAATCTATCCGCCCACCTAGCCCAGTCCCCTCCATACAATGTCTACTATCCCTATATCCTACTCCCTGTTTGACTCATGATACACTCATCCCTCGTAACTTACAGAAATTCCAAACTATTCCTACAAGTACTGTTCCAAATATATGCTCTCCCACTCTATTTATCCACGACGAGCACCGAACAAGGTGAGATTCAAACTCGTATCGTTCTCTCCAATATTGGGTGTGGGTTCGCCCAACATTTCCCATCTTCTCAAAACGAAAGGAGTCAGTTTCTCGTTTCTCTCACCACTAGTTGTAGGTGCGCTCTCCTTTTGACAAAGTACAAGGCCTTCGGAAGGATTGGCCTGGAAACTGAAAAGGTAGTACATTTGTGGACTCGATATCGTGTCATGAAGGCTGCGAATGCATTGTTGACGCACATCATCGGGAAGAGCGTCAATGAGGTGTAGCGCCAGGTCGAAATCTTGTTCCATGAGGTTGCTAGCTGCCTCCGTATTCAAGTCAAGGGTTTGTAAGTCGAGTAATATAGCGGACAGAGCCAAGATAACTTTGGCCCGAACTTCGTGGCCTACTTTCGTCGCCTCGAATTCCGACGTGTGGAGAGTAATGAAAGATAGCAGAAGAGGTATCCATCGCGAGATGAGAATTTCTTTAATCGACACCATTTGTGTTCCCGACAACAGCAATCGAACACCATTTAGCGTTGCCAAGATATCCTGGGCGATGTTTGTATTGTTGGTGCTTGTTTGTGTAGATGCGATGCTGTATGCCGTTGAATCTATGATTCGTAATAGGTTACTGGCGTGTAGCAGGCGGCTTTCCATGTTCGAAAAATCAAAAGTGCCGGCCATTTTGTGGGATGGAAATAATGCAAGGAACTGTAATTCCGAACGTCTCCGTAGATGTTGAGCCACCGAAACCTCAAGCAGGGGAACAATGCTCGCCCATGCTGTCTTTCCGGAATTTACTGCTGCCTCGATGGCGCTGTCGAAAGCCTGAAGTCGCCCGGATCTAGAATCGTCGGTGCCTGCCATGGCACTATCCTCGCCACTAAACATTGATTCAAGCTTTATTTGGCAGAACGGCAGTGTAAAATCGTTGGCAATATTCAATATAGCTTCGGTCGTAATCTCATCGTCGCCTGTCTTTCCAAACAACAGCTTGTCAACAAATGAAGTGATTACTCTGGCTCCTCGTGAGTCGCCATTCTTGAGCAATGGCAGCACAAGGACTTTAATAAACATGTCGGGGTATGAAAGAGCGTATTCTTGCATAACTTTGAAAGTGTCGTGTTTGTAAATTAGTAATGAGGTGTCTGGGGTGGTATTCTTGGGCTTTGTCGACTTTGAACGTTCTAGATCTTGGCGAATACTAGTAAGGACCACCTCGGGGAAGTCAGTCTGAATATGCGACTGCTTGATCCGGAAACGATAAGCATCTTCAGCACCCATTGCTTCTGTGGTGTCTGAAGTTCCCAAGAGTAATTGTACGAGTTCTTGCGATGTACGATCGTTTGACGAAGCCTGGGAAGATTCCATTTCAAGGACGACTCCAGTACTCGTCGCAATAGTAGAGAATGAGAGGCACCCAAAGGCAACTAGTGGTCCCAGAACTGCCATCATACTTGGTCGCTCTTCCATCTGCAAAAGCCGTGTGACCCAAGCAGATATCAAATTATCGAAATGTTGAGGATTAAATGGACGAAGCCTTGTAAGAAGTATGCCGCATTGCTTTTGCTGCTGAAAGGATTTCGCCCGCGATAATTCCAGTTGCACTGAAACTCTTTGAAATAGTCGATCCAAGGTTGCTTGGTCCATACTATTACCGCTTACCAATATTTTCTCGATTTCATCCACAAAGTCCACCTTGGAGGCTTGGGTAATAGCGACATGGTCAGACACAGGCGAGCAAGCATCGGCTGCGGTTTTCCTGTCACTCAAGACAAGCTCCTGAGAGAGTTGTTGAGCGAGAACCTTGTGGGTTGGGATTCGGTTAGCAAGATCCGAGAGCGATGCCAAAAATGTCCGGGGTGAACATTCTTGATCCTCCGCTATTACTCGCATACGAGTCACAAGTATTTCAAAAAGGTTATTCAGAGCCCCGATGGCGGCCAGTGGTTCGACGTGCAAGTTGACGGTGTCCACGCAAGAGGCCAAAACCTCAGGATCCGTTGAACTCGCAGTAAGTTTCAATATATCTGCTAGCATTGAATAATCCTCCACAAGTTCGAGATAATACCGAACTTGATTGAAGTCAGTGAGAGTGATTGCTGAAGTGTTGGACTTCATCGTTGAAGTATCCCAGTTGTCGAGGGGCGGGATAGTTGGTTGCTGCATCTGAAGTCGAACCTTATATCTAAGCCAGAGTCCAATTTCTGACTTGCTCGATCTGCTCAACGGCGCGATAAGAGCGTTTATATCATCGTCAACTTGAACAGTAACTAGGTCCATTTCTGTGTCATCGTTCGCTTGCATGGCAGGTAAGGTCCGGTTGATGGCGGCCATGCAATTTCTCATGTTTTCTTCCTCCTCATCAACAAAAAATCCTGCACGGCTAAGCAGCGTCGAATGAAGCGGCACAATGGCTTTACTGAGATTGTGCGTCGGAAGCTCAGCGAGGAGTCGTGTGGCACAAGGACCATCAGGTAACACATCTCTAGCATCATGAAGGCCGCCTCGAGCTACCAACCACTGAAGATACTTTGCTACTGAAAAGTGTTCTGAACGTGCAAGTTCCGACAACAGGTGGTAGAAGGAGGGCTTGCTGCGTCCTTTCTCACAAGCATCAGAAACGACAAAATCAAGGATTCCATTTGTAATTTCGACTCCAGATTTGCTCCAAAATCTGAAAATACGTGCTGCAACATAGATTTTCGAGTAGCCTGGGCGATACGAAGACGTTGACCAGTCCAGAACAACTCGGAGGAGCATTGACTTGTCGTCGTCCAGTTGCCAGCACTTTTTGAGTATATCATTCTCAAAAGACCCGGAAAGTGTACTGTCCAGAAGTTGAATTAAACGTTGTTGGGGAGTGTTATCTTTCTCCGTCCCGGGCATGAAGAGACGTCGATTCCTCCGATCGATTGCCTCAAAAACCATCTGGAAGTTTTCCTCGTCGGACGCCAGGTTGGATTGTATGACGTCCCTATATTTGGCCCATGCTACTGGTAACACAAAACTGTCGGGATGTGAGACCATGAGGGTTTTCAGTAGTTCACGTAAGCGTTCAATTATAGGCATTAATATGTCCTGATCAGGGTGCTTTGCAGTCTATATCGTGGGTGAGAAGAACGTTTGCAAAATTCGGAATCGAAAACTTACCTCAACAAAGTGATTTAGCAAAGCTGCGGAGAGTCTCCGCCCGTACTTTCGGTATTGCAAAAGGTCTTTCCAATAAATTTGAGTAACTAAAATCCATAAAGGTAACTTTGTTTGGGGGCTGTTCTCCAATGATGAAACTAGCCACTCCATATAATGCTCGCGGTCGAGTAAATGCTCTGCATAAAAATGTGCCGCCAGTCGAATACTAGATGGTGGTGAGTATATTCCCTTCACAATAACTCCGGAAACTTACGCATAGGTCATCCTATTCCTAAAATCCCCCTCGCCACATGCGCCTACGATACTCTCGAGAAATTGTTCTACACACACAGTAAAATCTCGAATCCATTTTGCCTCGCCTCCCATGGCAAAGGTGCCGCTAACCCCCTTTCTTCGAAAAGACCGTAATTCATTGGCTCCAACACACTTTGCCAACCATACGGCTCTTTCAATCGGTATATTTTTGCTTAGCGATTGATCTAGCAGAACCTTTCCACGTATACCATGAGGTATCGATCTACTCAGCCGCCGCAACGAAATCGTGGGGTTTGCTAGGTCTTTGAGCCACATCTCTCTCTTCGTGTCTGTGACGGTTACGCGAGGCGGGGGCTTGAACGTTGAACCCGAGGTAATTTGCCCGTGGGCTCGCCGCTGCGCAAGCACATTTGTGAATATGGATGAAAGTGTTTGTAGGCCACTCTTGTGCTTTAGTGCGGGAAATAAAGAGGGCCTGGCCGTTCCAAACTCGTTCTGGGTCATCTGTGATTTATCGTAATAACCTCCACGAATGATGGGTTCGGAGAATTGGTCTTCGGGATGATTCCCGGTCCACGGAAAGAAGTCGATATGACCTGAGAAAGTTAGTAATGGGAAATCCATGGCAGATTATAACTATTAGAGCATACCGTTCGGGGGATAGCGAGGTGCGGCTGCCGGAACCTCCAAGGTATACGGCTTGGGGCGAACGTCTTTCTTGACAGCCGTTCCTGCCACAGGTCTCGGTTTTTTTGTACTGGGAGGGCCATGTTGTTTTGGTCTAACAGGCAAAGGCATGGGCTTTATTGCGCTGTCATTATGGCCTCCTTCCTGCGAAGCGCGAGGGCTGAAGTTGCTGGGGTTTGGCACATCGAAATGATGCTGCGATCGAGCACTTGAAGTCCCAGGAGTCCTCCAACTTGGCGTAACTCCTGTAGCTGGTTTAGGAGACTCGACCAGATCCGAATGGCTGGCTTCGGAAATCTCCAACCGCAGGCGCGATCCCCCCATCCTCGTTCCATACCGTCCTTCGGATGTCAAGTCCACGAAGCCGTCATTGTTCCTCCTCGTCGGGGAATTTGAAGGGAACTGTTGGGAGAGAGTGCGAGGAATGACGTTCGTGGAACTCAATGATCTTTGGGGTGGCTGTCGCTGGCCGTTCCGAGATGTCATGATGTGGCCATCTCGGTCAGTACTAATGCGATTTCGAGGAGGTTTCAAATTGTGGGACGCGGGATCGGGTTGAGGTGCAATTTGAGTGCGAAGGGTTGGGGGTTGGATAGTCGCTTTTGGTGTTGTTGCGTATGAGTGAGCCAAAAGGGCAGGCTGCGAGGCAGGGCAGAGGTAGAGAGAGTGAGGTGAGGTGGTGAGATGAGTTGGTGCAAGTGAGGTGGCCAAGGGTTTGGTGGAGGAGTGGATTTGGAGGAGAAGTGGATTTGGAGGACTGGACTGGACGCTTAAGGCAGCCGGGGACTTCTTCCTCGACGGGCGCCCGTGTGATGATGAGGGGAGATAGGAAGGAACCTAGAACCTAGAACTGAGAAGGGAATTGTCAAATCAACACAGGGGGGAGGCCGACAGGTCTTTTCAAAGAAGATTCGAGACATGTACTAGTATTAGATAACACCAACACCACTTCTTCCGGTCTTCATCCAGACTTTCCTTTCCTTCTCCGGGCATTTTTAGATCTCGCTGTCAATATTAATAACCTTGGAATCGGCCTAGCGAGACTGGGGCATGTACAGCAAGCCCTGGCGAGCATCTACCTTTCGTTACTCCGTACAGGCTGTCCTGATAGAAATAGAGCACCGATAAGAACCTGTTGCCGCGTTCCCCGACGTTAGCGAAGGATGTTCCGCAAGTCAAAAAAAGAACCTCCCTCTCCCCGAGTCTCCGCTCGCCATGGACAGTAAAAGCGGCAGTAAATACAGCAGCTTCGTGCCTGCTATCGCTCTCGTTGTTCAAACTATTTCGGGTAATTCAGAGTATTGGTCCTAGATATTTGGAACCGTTTAGAATAGCAATGAGAACAATCGAGGGTAATATTAAATATCAAATTTTACGAGAAAGTCGGAACAACGAGAGATTTACTGCCGCTTTTTCTGTCCACCACGAGCCTTGGGCGATAGGATTCTCCTGCGCAGTTCCCGCAAAGTTCAAGCCTCCGCTACTCCTTCACCTGGACTTAACCTCCCTATTGGCCCAAAGCGGTCTGCAACAAGGATTGTGTTTCCATTGCATCGATGCGTTGGCAGTGGTTTGTGCGTGTAGCCTCAGCAATAAAATAAATCCTAGAACCTGCCTTTTAAACTTTTCCACTGCACTTGCTCGTCCTTCCTCCTGTCACTCTGTCTCTGTCTCTCGCAATCAATCAATCTCCTTCTGAGAACCATCGCGATAAGTCCGGTCAACATCTCACGTCCAGCGACTACCTACCTCTACATGACCTCTTTGCGCATATCCACCACCCTCGAAACATGACAACACATACCCAAGGGCCCACTTGGCTTACCGTCACCTGGAACAGCTGGACAGCTGAGTGAAAGTTGTCTCTCTTCTGCTTCGGAAAAACGTATAATCATTAACATGGGTCAAATTCCGCGCAAGAGCTACATACAAATCCCAAGACCCGATGAACACCTTCCCGATGGTTTCACGACAAACCACCAGACCATAGAGCCTGGAGTGCCTCGCGACGAAAGAAAAACAAAGGAGAGAGCACAGCAGCTTCCAAGCTACCAGCTATCGATCCATCAATCCAAATCCAGAAAGAATACGCTGTCATAAAAATCGTCTCATCATTCCAAACAACTTTGGCCAAGAAGGGAAACCCAGAACTGGGCAGGTAAGGAAATTCTTTTCATACTGAAGAGAGCCGGACGCCAGTCGCATCCACGATCCATCGTCTCATGAAAGGACTGGTGAAATGGAAGTAATGCGCTGAGCTGAGGAGATATATATGGCCATTTGCTGGCCAGTAAGAGAAGTTTCGTTTTATCTTTCCGTCATTTCGTAACGTCTTTCGTTATCATCGCGTCTTTTCCCGGTGTTTGTGTAAACTCGGGATTGGAGATGGTGGGAGGTGCTTTGGGACATTATCCACAAGGTCACGCTCTTACTTGCTTGCACGGGCAACAAGCCATTGCAAGACAGCATCCAGATTGGTTTCCTCTTTCGCGCTTATACCATAGCAGCTCACTTCACGATGGGAAATGCTCTTCAGATCCAACGCATCGATCAACTCGTCGACCGACATCTTCTCCTCGAGATCCGATTTGTTGCCCAGGACGAGCAGCGGGATACCCTCAAGAACGGGCTTCTCGAGGAGCAAGTGAAGTTCATCTTTCGCAACTGGCAAAGCTTCGGTGTCGGCCGAGTCGACGATGAATACTATGGCGTTCACACCTCGGCAGTAGCGCTCCCACATGGACCGAAAGCGTGGTTGTCCTCCGAGATCCCAACATTTCAACGTCACATGGCCTTTCTGTACGCGCTTCATATTGAATCCAACCGTCGGGATGGAGCTACATATTGGGAAAAGTGGTCAGCGGGAGTATCCTATCGTTCGGACAAAGGGTGGGGGAGTATCGACAACCCGCTCGGTCTGAAGGAGGGTCATCGGCTGGAAAAGAAGGACCTACTCGAGAGTAAATTCTCCGCCCTGAGAATCACGAAAAGGATCAGCATGGGTGTGATGGTATTGAGGGCATTCAGAGAAGACTTACCGCTAGTACCCGCAACAGCGATGTCTTGCCAGCATTCTGCAGACCGATCATCGTAATATCCATTTCGGTCGCCCTATCCCAGAAACACATGTCAGCATCGCTACTTTGGTCGCCGCAACGAGTATAATCTCTCCCCAACATATTTTATTTGCTTTTGTTGCTCGCAGATTCCTCGCACACATTTCCTGGATGATGCCTTCACAGAAACTCACCAAAACAGCCTCAACAGCCAATCGTAGACCCGTTTGAATAGCCCGGCCATGATCAACGAAGATCCGCAACAGAGTATTCTCGGAGAAGGTTGGTTTATGGGTTGCGATGTGAGGTTGGTTGAAAGTCGCGCAAGGCTATGTAGTGAAGGAGGGGCAGTTGTGGAGTTGGAAGGTGCTGCTGCTGCGGAGGATGGCAACGAAGTCTTGGATAACGGGTTGGAAACAGAAATAGTTAGGTAGTTCCGGTGCAGTTTGAATAAAGGTATGACGGTGCGAGAAGTAGAGCCCGATGGGTGTTTGGCGCAATTGTAGAACCTGAGCTTCAACTTTTTCGTGCGGTGTAGCCGTCGGGAGCAGCGCTTGTGACGAGATGGGGAAGCAGCACAAACAACCGTCCAAGCTTCAGAAGAAAGAACCAGGGCAGCACAGGGCAGTAGATGGCGGCACAGCGTGGGGATGGGCGATTTTTTTTTTCGCGTGATGCGACCGGCTCTAGTGCCGGAGTTGCAGATGCAGGAGGATGGGATGGGGAGGAGTAGGAGGGTCGATCCGAAGGCACCCTCGTGAATCGAGATAAAACGGATAAAACGTATAACCTGGATATCGTGTGTACCTACCAATACAAGAGCTTGGGTAGAGATCGACTATTTTGTGTAGACGCAGGGCAACGCAGCCAGATGGATGCAAGCAATGAGAGCGCGATCGTGAGAAAAGAGAAGGTGTGCAGTGCAGGTGGTGTTCCTGTCGAGAGCTGCACTCTGCACTCTGCAGAAGGCTGCAGCTATATTTCAGATGGGACGGAGGAGAAAAAGATCAGACAGAAACCAGGCGAACAGGCGGCGAGAATGCGAGAATGCGAGCAGGGAAGTGGACGAGAAGCTGCCCTGGTAAAAAGTCTGGTGAATATAAGAGCGGTCAAGAAGCGAAAATCTCCTATATCTTGCGATAACTAAAGCATTCTGAATAATGTAAGGATGAAGCTCTTCAGGAAGAGTGAAGTTGGAGAGCGGGGAGAGAGTGGCAGCAAAGGCGGCCTCCGATGGACATTAAAAGTGGCAGCAAATACATCAGGTTTGTATTTGCCTACCTACCCAGGGTAATTCAAGTAATTTCTCCTACGTACTTGGAACAACCAGAGACTATTAACCCAGGTTCTTTTTTTGGTGGAACAATTAGGTTCAATAGTCCCAAAGAATTTGGTAATTGAAGTTAGAACAACCACCGCCAGAGCGCTTCGAGAGGTTGTAGTGAATTAGATCGGCTCTCACGATAGACAACAAAAGCGGCAGTAAAGAGCTGTCGTTATTATACTTTTATAGCAGAGCTTATGATTACCCCAAGCAATATAGGACAATTGGACTTCGTTGTTCAATACATTTGGGTTAACAAACGAAAACACTGGTGGAAGAAGCTGCCACTACAATCGAGGACATTAATAAATACTTCGTTTCCCTGCCTACCTAACCTCATTGTTCTAACTTTCTAGAACAATTGATGTAAATTATCCTACGCAGTTGGAACAATCTGAGATTAGCCTAGATAGTTGGATCAATCAACTTTAATTGTCCCAGAAAGTTGGAACAACGAGAAGTATCGAAGGTTTTTACTGCCGCTTTTATCGTCCACCGCGTGCCGCTTTAATTAGCGGGGACGATAAGATAGATGACATAAGCGAGAAAGATTTCTACAAAATTTATTGATCTTCTCCGTACTACAAGTCAAGTATCATGTTCCAGCTCTGAGGAGACTATCACCAATCTACACCATTTATTGGCCATTGGGCACCAGACGTAAACAGTAAGCATATGCCCCGCATAAACTCCGCAGCGCATTCAAGTCTCTATCTAATCGCTTTCCCAGCTCAAGCTCAACATGCCTCCCTCCAAACCCTCCAAATCTTCCAAACTCAAGCCGACCGATACAAAATGGTCCTGCGAATTCGATACAGCGCGGAGGGAAAATCTCTTTCGCAATCCACCCAAGGATCACTCCGCATACCCCCTCCTAAAAGATGCCATCGCGCCGCATATCGAATCCTTCAATGCATTATTCAAGGAGGATGGACTGATCGCACGAGGTTTAATGGATATCGGAACAAAGTACTTCTTCGATGGAGATGCACAGGCTCCAATTTCGACCAGGAATAGAATGTCAATTCAAATCAAGGAGGTGATAGTTAATAAGCCCCAGTTGCCCGACTCGAACAAATTCTCAAAAATAAGATCAATACTGCCCTCGGAATGCAGAGAACGCCATGTCACATATCGTGGCAAAGTGAGTGGGCGTTTTGAACTGAGGATTAATGATGGAGATCCACATGAAATTGTACGAGAACTGGGGCAAATGCCGATTATGATGATGGTATGTTGAACCTGCTCTTCACCACGTCCTGCTGGACTAACCGTACCCCAAGTCAAGTTTATGTCACCTCCAAAACAACTCCCCAGATATGCTGGTACATCGCAAGGAAGAAGCTGAGGAACTGGGAGGATACTTTGTTGTCAATGGTATCGAAAAGATTATTCGTCTGCTTGTCGTCAATCGCAGAAACTTCCCCATGGCAATCGTGCGACCTTCATTCGTAAACAGAGGACCTACATACACCGAGTTCGGAATAATCACACGATCAGTACGGCCAGATCAAACCTCGCAAACCAATGTCCTTCATTACTTAAACGACGGAAATGTCATCTTTCGATTTTCATGGAGGAAGGCAGAATATCTTGTGCCTGTAATGATGATTTTGAAGGCATTGGTGGAAACCAATGATCGAGAAATTTTTGATGGTATTGTTGGACGAAATCAATTTGGCGAGTCTAAAAAGGAATTCTTCTTCGATCGGGCGGAACTGCTTCTACGGACATACAAAAATTACGGACTTTACACCAAAAGTCAAACTCGCGCCTATTTGGGAGAAAAATTCCGTGTTGTTCTCGGCGTTCCGGAAAACATGTCCAACTACGACTGCGGAACTGAGTTTTTGCGAAAGATTGTACTTGTTCATCTTGGTAACCTTGATGTCACGGAAGCCCAAGACAATGACAAGTTTAAGATGCTTCTTTTCATGATCAGAAAACTTTACGCTCTAGTTTCGGGAGAATGCGCTGTCGACAATCCCGATGCTGTTCAGAATCAAGAAATCCTTCTCGGCGGTTTCCTCTACGGGATGATTCTCAAAGAAAATCTGGAGGACCTCCTGATTAATGGAGTCAAAGCAGCTGTGAGAGACCACCTCAGAAAGTTCCCAGAAGAAAACTTTGCGGCCCCCGACTTTCTGAAAACCTTTCAAACCAAGATCCTCCCAAGGGTTACTTCAAATATGGGCGGAAAGTTAGAATATTTCATGTCTACGGGAAACCTCGTCAGTCCTACAGGTCTCGATTTGCAACAAGTTTCGGGCTTTACCGTTGTGGCGGAAAAAATCAATTTCTTGCGGTTCATCAGTCACTTCCGTATGGTTCACAGAGGAAGTTTCTTTGCCCAATTGAAAACTACCACGGTTCGAAAATTGCTGCCCGAAAGTTGGGGGTTTTTGTGCCCAGTCCATACGCCTGATGGAAGTCCTTGTGGCTTGCTGAATCATCTGGCTCACAAATGCAAGATTCTTATTCAATCATTGGATGTTTCTGACATCCCACGGTTGGTTGTGGATCTCGGAGCTGTCAGCTCCAATTCCTCTTCAACTCAAGAAAGTGTTGTCATCCAATTAGATGGGAAAATTCTTGGTTGGTGTACGCCAAAGCAATCTATATTCATTGCGGACACTCTTCGATACTGGAAAGTGGAAGGGTCCCACAATGTTCCCAAAGAGCTGGAAATTTGTTATGTGCCAAACTCGCGTGGTGGTCAATACCCCGGCATCTATATGTCTTCCGGTCCATCAAGAATGCTTCGACCAGTCAAGTATTTACCCTTGGACAAGGAAGATTTCATCGGCCCGCAAGAGCAGCCATTCATGTCGATTGCTGTCACCGAGCCAGAAATTATTTCCGGCGAATCCACGCATGTTGAGTTTGACCCAACTAACATATTATCGATCCTCGCCAACATGACACCATTCTCTGACCACAACCAATCTCCTCGTAATATGTACCAATGCCAGATGGGTAAACAATCTATGGGAACACCCGGTACCGCCATTCGATACAGAAGTGACAATAAAACATACCGACTACAGACCGGCCAAACTCCAATTGTTCGGGCACCATTGCATAATGATTACGGCTTTGACAACTTCCCCAACGGCATGAATGCCGTTGTTGCCGTCATTTCTTATACTGGTTATGACATGGACGACGCTATGATAATCAATAAGTCTGCACATGAACGGGGATTTGGACATGGAACCATTTACAAAGTCAAGAAGGTTGACTTAGAAGAAGGGGGTGACAGATCTCGATCTGCAAAGAATGTCAAGAAATTATTTGGCTTTGCACCTGGATCTGAAGTCAAAGCCGAGATAAAGGCAGAGCTTGATGATGATGGATTGCCTCACATTGGTCGACTCATTGGTGAGAAGAGTATCATCGCCGCCTGGCATAATGTCACACAAGATGGAAACGGCAATTACGTGAACAGGGATCGCATAACACATTATGAAAAGTACAAGGAGAAGGAAGTTGCTTTCATCGAAGAGGTTCGTTTGATTGGAAACGAAAACGGAACAGACCCACTACGATCTATTTCCATTAAATTTCGAGTGCCTCGATCTCCAGTCGTGGGAGATAAATTCTCCTCACGACATGGACAGAAGGGTGTTTGCTCTCAGAAATGGCCTACCTATGATATGCCCTTCTCGGAATCCGGTATGCAACCCGATGTCATCATCAATCCTCACGCTTTCCCATCTCGTATGACTATTGGTATGTTTATCGAGTCACTTGCTGGAAAATCAGGAGCCCTCCATGGTCTTGCTCAAGACAGCACACCTTTCAAATTCGACGAAGCAAACACAGCTGGAGATTACTTCGGGCACCAACTCATGAAGGCAGGATACAACTATCACGGAAACGAACCCATGTACTCTGGTATCACCGGAGAGGAATTACACGCTGACATCTACATTGGTGTCGTCTACTACCAACGTCTCCGACACATGGTCAACGATAAGTTCCAAGTTCGAACGACAGGTCCAGTGACACAACTTACGGGCCAGCCAATCAAGGGTCGAAAGAAGGGAGGTGGTATTCGTGTGGGAGAAATGGAGCGTGACTCCTTACTTGCTCACGGAACGGCGTACCTCCTTCAAGATCGTCTCCTCAACTGCTCCGATTTCCAACGTTCCTGGATCTGTAAGGAATGTGGTACCTTCCTCTCCGTGCAACCCACCGTCTCCTCTTTAGCCACGCGACACGCTGGGACGGGTATCGTACGTTGTCGGAGATGTGCGGTGACTGTTGATAGTTGGTCTCGGGGAGCGGAGATCTGGGAAGATGGAAAGGGACAGAAGTATACTGGTGGTGAGGATACTACTGTTGTGACTGTTCCTGGAGTGCTGAAGTATTTGGATGTCGAGTTGGCGGCTATGGGAATTAAACTCAAGTATAATGTTGAGCCTTGAATGGGAAGAAGGGGAGTGTATAATGTGAGAGGGGTGAGGAGATGATTGCAAAATGGTGTTTTGGGAGTTTTGCATTTACGAGGGTGGGAGTATATTATCTGGTATTTCAAAATGGGCTGGTGTCAAAAAATGTTAGGAGAAGTGTGCTTGCTGTGGCTTAGATGAATAGATGTTTTGGTCACTCTTGTCTCTGTGAATCCTGCTCTCATTGAATCGCTGTATCTTCCAGGGACCAAAACTTTAAGCCAGGTAATCTTACATGGGTGATAAACCATGGTGGTACTCATACTTATATCATTGACAAGATTACATTGCCACGATAATAGGAGAGTCGGTTGTTTGGACAAGGGGAAGCATGTGTTGACAAGTTCCTAGGTTAAGTTTGCTATTTGCCCCATACTTAATGACCAGCGCGATATCAATCGAACTGATATATTCATACTACTCGAGGAGTTTTATAATAACTCAGCCCACAAAGTAAACTTTAAAGATTGTGAAAATAGGTAGAAATGTTTATTTTATGGAATTATTTTGAATCTTTTCGAAAATCAAATAAAGTAATTAAAGTTTGAGCATTTGTATTTATCCATGAATATTAACCGAGAAAATCTAGAAAATGAAGATAGCTGAACAGAGTTCTGAAATTAAGTAATTACTTTGTAGCGCTTTTATTCTGTAGCGACGTTAAGTCTCGGATAAGATAAAGCCATGGAAGGAGCGACTTTGACATAGGCAAAGATCCTTCTCTTCCAAGGCTCTCAACACAGTCTAGACTATTGCCTGCACCAGCAGGTAGGATTAAATTACTTTAGTTTTGCTTTACAACAAGTAAGAGATTGTTTAGGTAGTCTCATCCAACGAGTATTCGTAAATATTTGCCCCAAGTGCACTTTTGAAAGCACATCTTGGAAACTGTATTTCCATGACTGAAAAGAACCTGAAGGCCTGGAACGAAACGAACTAAAAAAGTGATTACCAACCCTCCCCCCCTCGGATTCCCTTCCATATATACAAATTCTTGACATCATCGAAAATGAATCGCGGGTGTAGGAAGGCAGAGTCTGAAAATTAATTTGAAAAAAGAAAGAAATATTCTTGCACGGAGAACCCATCTCAATTCAACGTAATGTAGTCCCTTGGGAGGAGTCGTCGTGGTTGTCATCGTACGCTATTGCAGTTTGTCGTGGGCTCCCGACACGGTTTCTTATGCAGGGATGGATTTTGGAGATGAAGCCACTGTATGCTCTCGCCTCATGCCGCAGTATATTTGGTACCATCATGTAGCAATTAGCCGGTTCACTCGAGCAGCTAATAAGTCTTCCATCTTCCGACCCAAACACTCTCAAGCGCTCTCGCTACCAAAGCTGTTTCTGTGCTGTAATAAATCTGTCTATCGCTCTCTCAATTCAAATAAATGGTTTCAAAACAGCCTACTGGACATCTCATACGACAAGCCACTTACGAAGTGTCTAAAATGTATCAATCCCAACCAGAATTAGAACAGGACCACTCGGCTAGGAATCCATTTGAGAGATCCCACCCCCCACCAGACATCTCCCTACCCCAGTTGCAAATAACAAAAGAACACACCAGAGAGGGCCGCCGAACAGCCAGGTAAAATCCATCGTCAATTTCCGTAAGAATCGCTGTCCACCTGGAAGAGTCCTGAGCTTTGCTCTGAGTACACCCCATCCATCTATTGTATCAGGATTTTCGTGACCATAGAATATTGCCCAAGAACGTCTAGAAGAATAGAGTCAGAGATTCTCATTCTTCTAAACCTTCTCGGAAAGTATAAGTAATTATTCTAGACTAGTGCGCATAATAAAAAAGCAAAGGAGGTGTACTCAGAGCAAAGGTCTTGTTTCTTACATACTCCATAATAAACGAAAAAAATGATATTTCCGTACGTGACAGTCACCGAACCACAATTCCCTCTCCGAACTTCAAGAGAAACCTACAACATGCTGCATCAAAAATCGTCTATTGGTATCCGGTATCTGTCTATCTATAAGTAACATTACCCACCCACATGGCCAAGAGAATCACGCCCAGTCTCACTTGCAACGGACTAACCCTCACCTCCCATCCTCGAAATCTCCATCTAAACCCCTCCCTCCTCTTGCGCTCGACTTCTACCTCCCTCGAGCCCAGCGCATCATCAAGCAACCCTCCCTCAAACCGTCGTCGCCTTCCCCTCATCTCAACTTCATTTCCCTTCAAAAGATTCTCTTCCCCAAAACCATCCACGATCCATTTAGCAAGCCTCTCCGTAGCCCCCGCACACCCCCAACTAACCCACAAAAACACCGGTGTGAGAACCGCAGCCTCAACACCACGATTCCAAAGTCCCAACCTCAACAGCCCCTTCGTATCCCCCGCAAGCCAAATATGATATTGCAAAACATACGTCTCCAGGGAACATCGTCCCAGCCACGCAAAAACACCACTATAATACCCCCTCAAAACCCCATGAAAGTTTCGTAGAACGACAAAGGAGAGGATGGGTATGAATGATAGATACGGATTATACCAGTTGTAATCCTGTTTCTTGGTGTGGTAACTACTTATCTTCCAGAATCCAGGTATGGCGAGGAGAGAGAGAAGTACAGTGATGGACGAGAGGGTGAGAGGATGGGTGTTACTCCATTGTATGACCATATCAATCGTCGAACTCGCTCTCTCCTTCCCACTTCGCAATTTCCGACTTCGTTCGAAAATAATAGCAGTCATCATCCCAATATAAACAATAAACATATCGAGAAAAACACGAAATCTCCATTCGAAGATATCCCACGAGATTTTACACGTATTCCTCAAAACGCCAGAAATAAACTCCAAAACCCCGGGTATCATCGTAAATGCAGTTGTGAGCATCGCTGAAACGCAAATTTTGAAGAACAGAAAGTAGAGGTTTTTGTTTCCGCGACGACCAATTCGGAGAGTGGCGTAGATGACCAAGAACCAGAAACTGACGAGTGGAGCGAAGTAATAGAACAGATAGTCGGTACGCATTATATAGGGCAGTATGCAACTGAGAAGGTTCAGTCGAAGGAGAACACTGGCAATTCGCTTCAAGGAGAAGTCTTCCTTGCCGAGGAAGTAGAGAGTATGACCGTATCCTGTTAAGAAAAGGTATGAGGCAATGAGGACCCGTACAATTTCGTAAATCCATAAAGTTTGAGAGCCGTGTGTGTAGTGGTAGATGAGGATGAAGAATTGCATCCATCCTTTCCACTCGTCTGTCTGCTCCCTGGGAAGAAAGTCCGGTTTGGGGTTCTTTTCTTTCAAAGAACGGGGGACTTTTCGTATGGAAAGAATACTAGCAATAGCCACGAAACCGCAGGCTGTCAAAAATTCTCTCTGGTTGAACTGCTTGTGTGATTTCTCGAAAATTTGGGTTCGGTCTGCGTAAAAGCAGAAACACAAAATGAGGGCAAGTATTGATAACGCGCTCAAAATATCCGTAGCAGGTAGAAGTCGACTTAGTCTTGAAGCGCGCGTACGTCGCAAAATGAGTAGGACAGGCAATATGATCATCCCAGTAAAGATTGTAAACCTGTATGGGCCGTCCGGGTTAGCATTGCTTCGAGGATTGGGGTCAGATTGGAGCCAGGTACGTTTGGTCACCTATAATTTTGTAAACAAAAATTTAGTACTTACCACTGGGGAACGCCAGGTTCAACGTAATTACTGCAACATGTTGCATCAAAAGGGTAGCTCCTTCGTCCACGATCGGCATTACACCTAGAATTGAGAAGAACGTCTGCTTTTCGAAGGGCAACATTATTCACAACATGAAGACCACTCTCTTCATAAGCTCCAGGATCATTCCATGCCATCAAGGAATAACTCCAAATGACATCAGCCTTCGAGTTGGCAGAAGTTTGCTGCAGATAGTCGTTCATTTGATCAATCTTTTCTGGTGTCATCGTTTCCTCTCGCGAGGGTGATAAATCTTGATACCAGGGGACTTGAACCGGGGCGAGAAATAGCAGGTTCGCAGACTGTTCTGAAGATGGCAATGGGCTTCTTGGTAGTGGTACTGTCTCCTCTGAACGACGATCCATATAGGGAATCACAGCATCAATTGCGTCTCTAAAATCCTTGAAGAAGTTCTCTTGCCCATGTCGAGCAAACCAAAGTCCAGGAGCACCAAGCAGAATGACACCAGCACTGGTTTCTCCTCCCTCTGTCCCGCTGGAAGAATATGCCTTGAAGTCCTTCAATTCCTGCTCCAAGCTTGTTGTATTTAACCAAGGATCCCAGATAAATTTTACGGTGACCCTGCCGTCCACGAATTGGATATCTCGGTGTTTAATCTTGTCTTGTATCAGCTCCTCCATCTCCATTGTTGCCCTTAACCTGTCCAACTTTTGCGCAACGGCCCAGAAGATCTGCCGTGTAGTAGAATCCCCAATGAAGACGATATTGCGATCCTGAAAACAATCCTGTATATCTTGGTTCTGGTATTCGTGCAATATACATCCTGGGGGTTGCCAATTCTTGAAAGAAGTCACGGCCTTCCATTTTGGGCCAGCATCGAGCCATTGGCCTTTATTGAGGAGCGCATTGCATTTATAGGGATCGGGAACATCTGGGAGAGGTAGAAGGTTAGCTAAGGTCTCATATTGAATAATTCGTAGAGGGGGACTTGCCAATCCAACAATACCTATAAACCACTCCAACAATTACCGTCAGCAGCAATAATTGAAGAATGCGATGTCCTCCTTCTGCCAGTCGCGACAACATAACCATCATCTTCCCAAGGAATGCCGAAGCACTTGCACCACTTCCAATCCTGCCTGGTGTGTCTTCATCTGATGTTCCCGAGCAGCTGCGTGCTTATGTGCGTGCTAGTTGTCTGGTTGTCTGGTTGTCGAGAAGTCGCATCCGTGGTGGGAGCCTTAAGCAAAGAAGCAGAGGGTAAGCACGGGCAAAGCAAGGGAGAGAGGAGAGAAAAGCACAAGGAAGCTGCGAGAGAGAAAAGACAGGAATACAAGAACTCGTATTCAATTCAGAGGGTCATGATCCATGATCCGCGTTCAAGCGCTCTCACCCCGATCTGGATCATCTCCAATGGAAGAAGTTCCTACTAGTATCGGACCGGACAGTGGAGTGGGCAGGGTGAGGTCAGCTCGAGTGCTGTGTAAAGGTGTAAAGGTCGCAGAGCTTCTTGGCGATTGAATCTGCTCTTGGCAGCATCAAACTCATCCCCTGCATAACTCCGTACTATACTCGGTAAAGGCCCATTTCTGCAATCAATTGACCAATCTTCGGAGAAAGTCGACCCCCAGCTCGAGTTCCCCAATCATCATTGCATACATATATGACAAAGCCTCTATCCTGTGTACCGCCTTTTATTACTATGTAAAATAACCGTTACTAGGTCTTTCCCGCCTTCTTCCCCTCCCCTCCCTTCTCTACTTCCCCTCCCGCTGCCTCCCCTCCTCTCCCAACAACCACTCCTCCTTATATCCTGGTGACACCCATTCTAACTGGTATGCCGGTGTCATGTCCACATATTGATCCCATACCTTCACCATTTCCTTCTTCTCCTGGTCCGAGAGGCGATGAAATGGTTTTTCGATATTCGTTACGAGTAGAGGGTAAAGTGTTATTGCGCGTTCGGTAACTGCGGTAATACTCTTTCCTGCAGCGGAGTCGATGGGAGGGGGTTTCCAATCGTGAAACTTGCGAATGTAATACCAATTGAGAAACTTGCGACAGTTGTCCCGATTGAGATAGTACCATCTGAGAGACTTGGGGATTACGGTAATGGTCTCCAGAAGATCTGGTCGATCGAGTAATTCCAAGTACTCCTTATGAATCTTTTCATACACCAAGCCATCATCTTTCCTGGCCCTCCAAACTTCCGCATGGTGGTCGAGCATCGTAGCGACCATGTAACACTGGTCCAGCTTGAGCAATTGTCTTGCTGCTTGGCAAGTCACCCCAAACATGCATTGGAAGAGCAATTCCAACTCGACCTTCGTCTTGATATCTTTTGTCTGCTCAACCCCATCAAGGCAGTACCAAACATCACACTCGTGGGCAGCTTTGTTTCGGGTCTTGATGTTGTTGTGATGATTATCACCTGGTTGGACAGGCGGTACTTTCCCCAATAGTAGCCTAACATCTCTGATCGACTTTGACATCTTGCCCTTTTGGATTAAACGCGAAGCTTCACCGGACCTTCTCAGGCAATTATGCAACTCGTTCCGTTCTTCAATGCGTTCCGCTCGTTCTTCACGGAGTTGCGTTTCCACGTCCAATAATTTCTGAAGAATCTCTTGCGTGAATTTGACTGTCGATTTTGGTGCAATGATAGTGTCTGGCCCTGATTGGAAGTATTCCAAATCCTCCTTGTTCATGACTCCATGTACGTGGTTTTTGACATCGTCTTGATCCAGTTTATGCAGCGGACGAGGTTCTCTTGTTGGTTGGAGGTTACGCTTTTGTATATCGATGTCAAGTGTTTGGATTATTGCGAACTTGTGACTATGTCGGCGAGGGATGAGCTAGGGGGGGATTAGCTAGCGTACAATTAGACAAGAGAAAGTAATGAAACCAAATACATACAGAGAGCGACTGGCGAAGCGGTGCAAGACCTCTCCGGCCAAGCGTGGGAAGGATGAAAGCCATTGCCATGAGAGTCGGAATCTCAAGGTTGGACAGAAGAGTATCCATAGCTTTTATCAACACGATATGCCTCTATCTTGAAAGGGCGGTAGAAGGCTGTACCTCAAAGGCTGTACTTCAAAGGCTGCACTTCAAAGAGCGGTAAAATGCAATGCACCCTAATGAGACTTACAGAATGAGGACGTACCTCAAGGAGAATGGCATCTATCGGAAATTTCCGTAGCCATTTCACAGAATGCAAATGCAGAACAGTTGCGTCTTCCGGAATCCTCCGCCAGCTGCAGCTAACGGTTGTATACAAACAGAGCACCTGCCGTTTGTTTCAAACGTACATGTGCTTATACTTTTAGAGACTATACTGTTTTGTTTTGTTTCTAAAAGATTATTTGTATTTATTAAAATATGTTTAGAGACTAGTTGATGAAATTATTGAATGATAAACTGACTCTGATAGTTCGGCTTATTTAGGGGAAATTCTGATAATCGAAGATTAAGCGACCTACTTTACTTCTTTGAGCTTTCACCTATCCCACAATATTTAATCCTGCATTGCTGCTTTAAGCGCTGTATCCACCCTCCAAGACAAGAATCAATCCTGCCTTAGGGTTTCAGTGCACAGGCTGCAGGTGAGAAGTGACTAGCAAGGCAGATGCAATCGCATTAACATACCAGGGTGACACTACCTCGCTACTTCCCTCTTAAGCTGCAGGCAAGCTAAGTGACAACGAGATCAGCAAGAGCTCTGATGCTTAAGGACTTTAAAATCAATTCTGAAGCTATTAGTGAATTTCGTAAACTCAGTTATCTCAAAATCAACTCTTAGAAAAATGCTTTCTTTGTCACGTTTTTATTGTCACGCTTTTTTACTGTCACGTTTTTATTGTCACGTTCTAAGTGAGGCTGAGTATTATGTAAGATCAGAGCGCATTTCTATAAGAGTCTGAGAACTTTTGGTTCTATTTAGTACTAAGATAGAAAGTTAAGAATTAAGTCTTTAAATACTAGTAAATATATTTTTATAACTATATAGTTTAGTAAGTTATTCTAACTTTTAACTACTAGAAATTAGCTCTTTTATATAAAGTAAGTCTTTTAAAAACTAAAAAAGTAATAACTATATACTAAGAGCTTTTAGAAGATAAAAAAGTAAAAAGCCTAGATAATAACTTAAGAAACGTATAAAAAAAGCTCTTTTATATACTATATAATAACTACTTAGTTTAGCGAGTTATTATAACTTTTATAATTACTTTAGACTACTTACTTTAAGTATATAAGTGTTAAATTAAGTAAATTTAGAATAACTATATACTAAAAGTAAATATAAGATATTTCTAATATATTAAAAAAGAAATATAAAGTAGTTATATCTAGCTTAACTTAAGAGCTATAATTATATAATCTTAATAAAAAGTATAGAGTAAGATAAGAGCTACTTAGATATAAACTTTTTTTTTTAATAACTCTTATATTAAAGAAGTTATAGCTATTTTAAAATAGAAAAAAAGTCTTACTTTAGCTATAAGTTCTTTAAAATAGAAGCTATTAAAAAAAGAAGTTTATATCTAAATAGCTCTTATCTTATTCTATACTTTTCGTCAAGATTATATAATTATAGCTCTTAAAATAAGTCCGATGCAGCTGCTTTTATATATTTATATTATTTAACTTTTATATTAATAAACGTAGTAAATCTAGCTATAACTTACTTAATATAAGAGATATTAAAAAGGAAAGTTTATATCTAAGTAGACCTAGTCTAACTCTATAACTTTTATATAGACTATATACTTATAACTCTTAAATTAAGCTAGATATAACTATCTTTATATACTTTTTTTCTTAACTCTTTTTTAAAAAGTCCCGCTGTTCCTGTACTCTCATTGGTCCGTTCTCTCGCTTAGGTGGGGTCAGCGCCCAGAGTGGCTGAATGTGAGATAACAACAAAATGGTTCTATAACCAACAACTCACATTACCTCATCTAGAATAAGAAGCATTCCCAAGGCCATGGTTCGATGTGTTGAAGAAATGTCGGTGTTGGAGGACAAATGAAGAAGACCATGGTCTCGGGTTTCCCTTATCGCGCCAAGACCTTCGCGAAATGACTAACCCCCACTTGCAATCACATCAAGCTCTATTTCCAATAATGTATCAACCTGGGCGCTATCAAGGTACGCCCCGTACCTATTTAGATACCAGCCAATGAAGAAGGGTCCCCTGGCCTGAAAACCTCGACATTTTGGCCGTTTGCGCGTGTCACCCCTGTTTTCATGATTGCTGACGCTATCAAGAGGGTTGTGACTGGAGCTTCGATGAAGCTGCTCGTACTCGGTCGACCGATATTTCAGTCTATGATTGGGCAGTATCACTTTTCATATGTTTACCGACCAGCATATAGCCATGTGTTTGCAGCTGTTGCTGGGATTAGCTTCACCGCAAGGTGGGGGAGACGATGAATATATTTTTCCAGAATTTCTTTTTTCTTTTCTTTCCTTTGCTTCTTTACGTTCTACTTTCCGCTTCAATTCGTTTAGAAGTCGGTAAGATCAGACGCTGTCATTCGTTTCTGTTCAGAATATGGCCATCAAGATGTTCCGAACCGTTGTTGTGGCATTGAATTTCATTGCTGCAACCAGTGCAACTATCTCGGAAGCCGGAAAAACGGTTGTTGTGAAGGGAATCAGCTACTATGCTGCTCCTGAAGCCGTTTCAATCATCGATGCGTCAACGGATATGCTGAACCGGGCATCTACAAGTGGGGTAGACCTGATTCCATTAACCGTCTTTTCAGATTCGTCAAGTTCCTTCACTACTACCGTTTTTCGGTCTATCGTGAGTAACTACACGGCTTCAGACGATGTCTTCAACACCGGGTTCTTAGAAGGTAAATTTTTATTCTACACTCCGCCCTTTGTTGGCCATTCATTGACTCTCCCAGCCATTTACCTGAAGCACACCGGGTCATCGTCAGCAGCCGTCCAGTACCCACTTGGTGCTGCTCTCACTCAATATGGAACCAAAGTTTTCATGCCCTCTCGCGCATATCAATCTTCTGTCGAAAGTCAAGGACAAGCCGTTACGGGATGGAGAACCGAAATCCCCTCTGGTCCATACTTCATGTCTGCAAAAACCGGAAATGTGTATCGCGCATACCGATTATACTCTGATTCACAAATGGCTTTCACCGAGGGACTGAAGCCAAATGAGGATGGGAGCTATTCGGTACTTAGTGCCGCTATTGCTGGAGATCATACCCCAACAGTGGGAGTTCCATCAAGACTCTACTTCACCAAAACTGATGCACAACCCCTGGCCGGCGTCAGACTTGGTGTAAAGGACATTTACGACATTGCCGGTGTGAAAACTGGTAATGGAAACAGAGCCTACTACGATCTTTATCCCGAAAAGAATCTCACTTGCCTCGCTGTGCAGCGATTGATCGATGCTGGTGCCGTGATTGTAGGCAAAATGAAGACTTCCCAATTTGCAAATGGTGAAACTCCTACAGCTGACTGGGTTGATTATCATTGTCCATTCAATCCTCGTGGTAAGAACTTGTCTTCAATAGAAACCCGAATACTAACTGATCAATTTCTAGGTGACGGATACCAAGATCCATCTTCTTCTTCCTCAGGACCAGGTGCTGGAATCGGTGCTTATGAATGGCTAGACATCGGTCTCGGTTCCGATACTGGTGGCTCAATTAGAGGACCTTCAGGTGCAAACGGCTGTTTTGGAAATCGTCCTTCCCATGGTCTTGTATCTCTTGATTCTGGAGTTATGCCGCTCTCGCCAATCTTGGACACAGCCGGATTCCTCACTCGAGACCCCCTCCTTTGGCACGCAGCAGCCAAAGCCATGTATCTCACAAACATCACAAGCGACTTTCCGTCGCTTCCCAAGAAAATACTTACCGCCGGGTTCCCAACAGTATCTGATACTGATGAGGCGTCTTTAGTTCTTTTGGACTTTCTTTCTAAACTCCAAGCATTCTTAAAAGCAGATACCCCAATCGCGATTGACCCAGCTACTATTTGGGCTGCAAACCCACCTGTTGCAGCAAACGGAGCTTCCTTATCTGCTTTCATTAGCAACGCCTACCCAACTCTGATCTCCCAACAACAATACAAACTACTCACTCTCCCTTTCTATGCCGACTACGCTGCTGTCAACGCAGGAAAACGACCATTCGTCGATCCATCACCATTAATTAGATGGGCATACGGACAAAACAATGTCTCAAGTGAGGGTACCAACCAGGCAATTAACAACGCTACAATCTTCAAGGGCTGGTGGGAGGAGACTGTCATGCTGCCTAGTTCAGAGAGTTGTAGCGAAAGTTTGTTGTTGTATATTCAAAGTGATGGAAGTCCCACTTACAGAAATGTTTATCGAAGGTATGCATTCGCTAAAATCCATTGAAGCGAAGCTTTGCTAATTTTTCTTAGTGCACCTGGTATCCCATCTGGTATCAGTACCGGAAGACTTTCGGGCTTTGCTGAAGCCCCAGACATGGTTTTCCCAAGTACGTCTTTTCCTCCCTTTCGTTCTCGAAATCCCGAGAATTCTCACTAACAGAACACAGTCGGGCAAACATCCTACAACTCCACTATCACTCTCCAGGAAGAGATGCTCCCAGTAGCAGTGAGTATCGTAGCTGCAAAGGGCTGTGACGGCATTATCTTCACCCTAGCCGAGCAATTACTTGCAGCTGGAATTTTGAAAACTCCAAAGGTTGGAACACTCGCGTTCTAATAATGTTTTAATGATAAAGCTTAAACATATAATATAATATATATATATATATATATACTTCAAAGTTACCCGGTCCTCCCTTTTCCTGCCCCCTTTTCTACTCGGTATTGGGGATTGTGAAATGGAGCGATTGGCTTTTTAGTGCAACTCTCTAAACATTTCGTAGTCATAGGTCATGTTTCTAGAGTCATTGACCCAGATGGGATAAGGTGACTGGGATGCTCGGGGGTACAGGAAATGGTGAGAAGTCGTAACCAACCTTGCGATGGACTTTAAAGGCGACAGTGAAAACATCAGGCTCACACCTGCACAGCCTACCTATTGGTGGCTCTCGTTGTCCCAGCTTTTTAGGGTAATCAAAAGTACTTATTTTAAATACTTAGAACAATTTAAAATATTAACCCAGGTGTTTTAGAACAAGCAAGTTCAATTGTCCCGAATTATTTAGTAATTCAAGTTAAAACAACGAGCTACTTACTGCCACTTTTAATATCTACCGCGATCCAATCTAGAGTCAGATACACCTAGAATCTTGTCCTGAGCTGATGAATCTTTTAAACCGGAAGCATGTTCATATATAAATATGTGTCGCGATAGAGTAAAAGCGGCAGTAAGTATTCTAGGTTCGTAGCCGTTCTAGCTTTTTCGGAAAATTAAGTAATTATTCTAGGAACTCGAAAGAGCTGGGAGTGGTAACCTAGTTTGAGGACAACTATACTCAGTTGTACTACAAAGTTAGACTGAGAGCTATTTCCATCGTGAACCATGGTCAAATATGGGCATATTTAACTTAAGCGAGAATTCTAAAGAGAAATGAATCTCGTCATTGTAAAAGAAACTGGGAAGTCTCTGCTGCAATTGCCGAATTGACCCTTTCGGTTCGCAATCCATGATTTCGTTTAAACACAACTTGTTTCCATTTAAACACTAAAAGTAGAAGCCCCAATATCCACAAAAGAAACCTCAAGCCACTCCATCATGAATCTCAGTCCAACATCTTCTCGAAAACAGTCCTCATATCCATTTCAGAAACCCTCAGCCTTCTTTAAATGTGTAACCTAAGCGCCGTTACCATTATAAGCCAACAGATTTGGGCTCCCCTTGAGATCCGTGACTCTTCCTGTGGTAGCCAGTGCCTTTATTCTCGCAGTAACAGCGGCAGGACCACTCAATCCCTCAAGAGCAATAAGGTAAGCAGCAAGACCGGCAACGTGAGGAGCAGCTATGGATAATCAGCAAGGGCTCATATACTAACATTCTCGGGGTTAGGGAACTTACCCATAGAAGTCCCACTTAAACTCTGCGTAGCACTTGTACTCGCAATACCAGCACTCAAAACGTCCGTCCCAGCGGCAAAAATATCCACTGCAGCACCATAGTTCGAGGCACATGGCTCGGGACAGACCCATACGGCTCTTGCATCGTTGGTACCGATAGCACCAACAGTGATGGCATTCGCAGCACTTGCGGGTGAGACATTGCTAGCAAGCTGATCCTCATTACCGGCAGCTACTACAACCGTGACCCCAGAGTTGTAAACAGCGTTAGCGGCATTGTTGGTAGCTGTGGAGAATGGGCCACCAAGGGACATAGACATGACTGATTTAGTAGATAATCCAAGGGATTGAGCGTTTGTTGCAACTTGATGTTATTCTTAGTTTCCTGATTCTGTAAGACATCTGGGAAAGGATTTGTAGACTCACCCCAGTTCATACCAGCAATAACACCAGAAGTTGTGCCTTCTCCAGCGGAGTTAAGAACTTTGACTCCTACTAAGGTTGCAGCTTTGGCAACTCCGTAAGTTGATCCACCGATTGTTCCAGCGCAATGGGTTCCGTGCCCTTCTCCATCTGCGGCACTTTCGCTGGTAACGAAGTTCGCACCAGCTATGGCTCGACCTCCAAATTGCTACCCAAATTAGCTTCCTGAACGAGTTTTTTTCTTGGGGGGGAGGAGCACTCACAGTATGAGTTGTTAAAATTCCGGTATCAACGACGTAAACTCTCGTGCCGGCTCCTGCAGTAGAATCATAGATATAGCTTGTGGTACTTGGTGCGCGATGAGATATTCTGCCTAGCCCGTAAGTTGCCCCAGTCTGAGTTGTTAAGGCATAAGCTCTCATAATTTGATCTGGTTCTACGAAAGCAACCTACATTACATAGTTAGTTCAAATCCCTCGACTATTTTACATTTGAGGAGACCGGAGTTGAATAAAAGAAAACTCACCTCAGGAGAAGCAGCGATCTCAGCAATCGTGCTCTCATCAGCCGTGACCGAATATCCTTTGAACTCTTGAACTTCATAAAGATGTTCCACATCGGCGGAACTCCCATCTCTTCTTCTCAAAGAAATGAGGTTCTCCTCATGTGCAGCGACGGTGGAAGCATTGGTAGAAGGTTCAAAGACGACAATGTAGCGATTTGGAATGACTTCGGCTCTCTCATCAAGAGTTCTGATTTTTAGGAA
This sequence comes from Calycina herbarum, assembly GCA_001414485.1. Lineage (NCBI taxonomy): Eukaryota > Fungi > Ascomycota > Leotiomycetes > Helotiales > Pezizellaceae > Calycina > Calycina herbarum. The sequence goes on along the minus strand of LLEY01000189.1, from coordinate 2,968 downwards.
TCCTGGATGAGAAGATGGGGCAGCGAGGACGAAAGGAAAAACTGCTGCGCTCCAAGCGAGGAGGGATTTGAAGGATACCATGATGTGAGATTAGACTGATGTCGAGAAGGAGGAAGATGAGGGATGGTGAAGAAAAGAATAATGACGATATACCTCAAGTCTTTATACATCTCTACTCCCCTGTCATTATCTCATCTAAAGTACATAGTACTCCCTGAAAAGATACCTCACTCATCCCATGACAACCCACCACCCACAACCTTTTGTGCCCCTCTACCTAACACAACATCTCTCGCGCATCAATCGTGACCATCGGAAGCTCACCCACAAATCAGGAAGGTAAACCAAAGTACCACAAAGCCCTAGGATTCACGATAAAGCCTATTCCCTCTGCCAAGTGACCGTCCAAGTTCCGCCGACTTGATCAGATACCGGGGATCTCTCATCTGTTTGACGCTGTACCTACCATACATACATCCTCGCCTAAGATCAAGCATTCACACATATACAACCCACATACTCGCACCATAACACTCATCCCAGTAAGTACCTTCGTATTACCCCACACACCAATCAAAAACCCCGGTATGCATTATCTCTCGGACTCGTAAAACGATAACCAATACCAAGCTCCTCCGAAATTCTTACCAATCCAATTCTCCAAGATACAAACTAACAAAATAAACTTTGGAAAAGAGATACCAAGCACAATCTTGGCACTTGGCAAGAACACAGAAGAGGAAGGAAGCTTGAATCCCTCGAAGATCGCCTCGGCTTCATCGTAAATGTCCAATAAAACCGTTGTATATACGTCCATGCACCCCGATCTCCCAAGAAGCACCAAGACTTTCTATATATTCGCCAAGAACCATCATTCAGGACGGGTTCAACCGCAGAGCACGCGATGCCTATCGGCTCGTACCGGTGAAAAGATTAAAAAACCAAGAAAACGTCGTAGAACAGTTACACAGCACCCAAAACACAAAAAAATGGAAGGAGACCTAGACACCAAAAAAGAAAACAATTGTAACACCTCGATAACAAGCTTGAAGTTTCTCTTAGCCCCACGGCACGGCGTACAGAGAGTGAAGGGTATTCAGCCTCATTTCACTTAGCCTCAAACCCGCCCACCGAGTAACCACAATGCAACATATCGAATGAACCCCCGACTGTATTTTATGTTATACTCAATACCGACTTAGCCAAAAACGGCATTACCGCACTCCCGCTTGAACCGATAAATTGTAGACCCTTACTGCATCATCAGCCCAATCAAGCACTCATGCTTCGGTAGTTTCCACAAGGCCTCTTCAGATGCTAAAGCTAACCTCTGAGGAGAGACCAAACGATTGTCATATATCCCCATGGTGGAAACAAGTTAGAGAGTAAGTATGCGTAAAAGTTGTGTTGCAACTGTCGAATCGAGATCTACTCGAGACAGTCAGTGGACGGTGTCGTTCCTTCCCTCGTTGAGGGACGAGGCGACCTGCTTGTATCGAGAGGGAAGGCACTGACCTAAACATGACCCTTCTTTCTGACACCAATCTACAACTCTATCGGCTTCTTCGGTCGAACCTAACTTTGGTTCTACATGCATTAACTTTTGCCACTCATTCCTTTTCTCAATGCTCCCTGGCGTACTCGCTCACAGTGACTTCGTGACTCTCGACGTTCAAAGCCCAAGATAGAAAAGCTGCCTCTCAACGCTAGACGACTTGCGTAAAGTATTCGCGATACTCGGAGTGGTCAGTTCGGTAGATTTCATACCGAACGTACCTGCATGTCCCCAATGTAGAAACCATTTCGGCACCCCCAAATCCTAAAGAGTCCAGGAACCGGGCCGAGCGTGATCAATGATCAAAAACCTTCTGCCGGAAGTACAGAAGTAGTAAAGAATTCCCCAACTCCCAACTATCTCTTCCCTCAACTCTCCCATCAGCCCTGCAACCAAAACCCGAGAGCCTCACCTAAAAAGGAAGCTTCCCACTCCCCAGAATCTTGGATCACTTGGTACAGGGCTTGGATTCTCATCCTGGCCCGGTCTAATGTTTAGCCTGCTTCTTCTGTCAATAGCTCAACAATAGTAAAATTCTTGTCTGTCGTCAACACTGAGAAGTACGGTCGTACAGCGGGGGTTCGTAAATATTCGTACGCTCTCTTTTTTACACCTAAAATCACTGAAAGTCACCTTGTTTAAAACTCTACTATAAAATAAACCCTAACTATTTTTTAAAAGTTCTTAAATACATCTCTAGAAAATTAAGATATCTCTACTTTATACTCTTAGTTTTTTTTCTAAGCTAAACTAATCTTAATTTAATTAGGGTATAGTAAGAGGTGTCGAGAAAGTTACTAAATTTTACCCGATTTTAGTATAATCCGGTGTTTTCCTGACTCTTCCTACTTTTACTCTATTATAACTTAAGACCTAGTATATATTTAGTATATTTGTCTTTAAAGACTATTGTTTAAATGCTCGAAATAATCTTAGTTCTTAGTTTTAGATACTGTTTAAATATAAAGATAAATATATAAAACGTCTTTCTTAAGATGACTTTTGGTGTAAAAAGGGGACCGTACGAATATTTACGAACCCCCGCTGTAGCACAGTGCTAGCTACAGCGATACGCTCCGCTCTAAGTCTGACATTCACGTGACTTTCATTAATTCCAATCTACTTGTAGTTTACCAATTCAACTTATAGTACAAGACTTTAAGTCTAACCTACCTTGAGATTCTCTACGAAAATTAAGGAAATAAAAAGTCATAATATAACTTATTAATAGTAGTAAGTATATAACGTGGTTTATCACCGAGTCGGCAATATCACCGAGTCGGCAATATCACCGAGTCGGCAACTTTTTTTACATACAAAAAACGTCTGTGCATAACCGTGCACTTTCTTTATTTATTAATATAAAATATTAAAATTAAAAACCTGGTTTTATTATTATATAAATAAATAAGA
>LLEY01000188.1:0-112824 GCA_001414485.1 Calycina herbarum | reverse complement strand
CTTCAAACCCCCCCCAGACAGCAAAAAGATAATCGACGGCTAAACAACCTCGAAGTCCCGAAACACCTCAGTCCCCTTTTCTCACAACAACAAAACAAACCTCTTTCCCAAACCTCTCGAAATCTTCCAGAAATTCTCAGTGTTTATATACCAACAAAAAAAAAAGAAAAAGAAAAAAAGAAAAAAGGAAAAAAGGGGTCCAAACCCCCCGCGCAACATAGGCGTGATACTAATAAATGTCTATTCCCATTCTCACCTCATCTCTGTAATCTCAGAAGGCGGTATATATACCCCCCACACCTTCTTCTCACAGTCCTCTCAAGTTTTCCCTACTAGTACCTCATTTCACTCACCCTCACCCACCCAGGAAGAATGCGTAACCAGTCAACAACAGCAAAGAACCACAACTCCCACCCACCCATTCAAATCCGCACAAAACTCGGAGGAGAGGAAAAGAAGAAAAAAATGCAATTCAACGACCCCACAAGGAGCTTAAATGATAAATATTAAACCGTACACCGTACATCATCTTTCATCATCCAGAAGTTTAGGGGACAATTCTAGAAAGTGCCCCCCCCCCCCCCCAATACCCCCGTGTCCCTCGATTCAGCCATAACCCCCTCACCAACCCACGTCCCCTAAACAATCTTGTTCCAAAAAAGATACTGTACGTCAAGAGAAATGAAAGAGGAGCCGAATCTCAATTCTCAATTCATGTAAGTCACCTTCTTTTAATTGTGGTTATCCTAGACTATTTGGGATAATGTCCTTTACTTGGATATACCTACACCGAACAACGCCACGCCACGCCACGCCACGCCGCGACGGAGCAAGTAAATACATCAGCTTCGTTCTCCCAACCATCTAGGGTAATTCAACTCAATTACCCTAAACACCTAGAACAATTTAAAACATTATCCCCCTTCAATTCCCCCAGATCCTCTGGGTTAATGGCTTGGATTTTCCTAGAAAGTTGGAATGACGAGTTGTTAATTTACTGCCGTCCACCACAAGCCCATGTACACACATCCCACGCAACGTCGAGCAAGCAAACCATCACACTAAACCCTCTCACACATCACACACGTCTAAGAAGACCAAAAAAAAGTGGTAGAACAAAATCTTATTCATTGTTCCTTAATCTTAAGTGGTATCATACATTTTTATCCATGCAGGTGGTCGAGTTGCTTCTCTTCCCGTTTCCCTTCCCATCTATCCCCCAACCCCATCCTCCCACCACGCAAAATCCCATCCATCCACCATTCTAATGAACAAACAGAACCCCCCACCACCTGCCATTTTCTCTAATCGCATAGAAGAGTTGAGATTTGTCTTTGAAAAGGATGCCATCCGACATTTAAAAAAAAAAATAGTCCACACACATCGGCCGTTATCCCCCACCTGGCAAAAACTCCATTTTGAAGATATTACCCAGTTTACCCCCAACGCCGAAGCTCGATGTTATACACGTAACAGAGCAAAATGAAAATAAAAGCAAAATCATTTTGTGAAAACATAGGAAAAAGCGGGCCGATCGAAAACGACCCGATACCCAAGCCAACTCTCGAATTGTGTGGTGTGCAAAAAAAGGCACGGGTATCAATTAAACAAGCCAACAAAGGAAAAAATAGGTATTTGTGAGTGCATCAAAAAAAGTTGAATGCGGCAGGAAAAAAAGAAGGCGGAAAAATGCGACAAGCTTCTGCAAAATTAAGCAGTGTTCTCAGCGTTTCCACCTCCCAGCAATTCGAGAATCTTGTTGGAGACAGCACCAGGGTACCCCCGGCTCAACATCTCCTGGACGACTCCCTTGGCACTCTGTCTATCTTCGACCGCGAGGTAGGCTCTAGTCATAGCTTCGTATGTGCTTGGCTCACGCTTCTCGCGACCGACTGATGCAAAGATAGACTTACACTTGTCGATGTTCATCAGGTTGGCCCAGCCGTGGATGAGGGTGTTGGCGATGTATGGTGTCATCTCAACACGTCTCGAGGACATATCACGGAGGACTGGTTCGGTTTCGGCTACCTTGTGGTTGGCAACCATGGATTCGAAGAGGGCTTGGTAGAGACAAGCTTGAGGACGGATTGATGGATCGGCAACGACAGAGTCGAAGACTGTTCGAGCGCCTTCCATATCGTGCATGACACAACCCTTGGCGTGGATCAAAGAAGAATAATGGACAGCCTCTGGCTTTTGACCAGTGCTGCGAATGATGTCAAGAATGGCTTCGGCAGCCTCCATGTTGACTGGCTCAAGAGTAGCGTGAGTGTCGACAAGGAGTTTGAAGGTATGGTTGGTTGGCTGAATTCCCTTGCTCTTCATTCGTTCGTAGTAAGCGAGAACCTTGGCCTTGTCACGCTTGGTAGTAAGGAAGAATTGCATCAAGCTGTTGTATGGAGCTGGTCGTGCCTTGTAGTTTGGCATCGACTCCATTTCCTCAAACAACTCTTCAGCAAACTTCTCATCACTGACTCGGCAAAGGGCGTTGACGATGGTTCCGTAGGTAACACTGGTTGGTCGAATACCAAGGCTTCTCATCTCGGCAAAGTAGAAGAGGCAGTCATCAATACGACGAGCCTTTCCAAGTTTACCAATGAGGGCATTGTACAAGAAAGAAGATGGTTCAACACCCTCAGACTTGGCACGGTGGAAAATCTTGACAGCCTCGGTAGCCTCATCAAAGGTCTTGGTGGATTCCTTCAATGTGGTAATGTACAGTCCGAAGGTGTTGGCGGTTGGTGATGCTCCCATATCGAGAAGCTCTTGGTGGTATTGGGCAGCCAAAGTTCGGTTGCCAAGAGTGAGACAAGCTCCAACCATAGCATCGAGAATTGAAACCCAGCCATATCGAACAACGGAGTACTGAGGAAGCAATGGGATATCGGATCGAGCCATGCCAAGAATGTCATGAATCAAGTTCATTCGCTCGTCTCTTGCGGCAGCAGAAATGAGCTTAGCATAGGTAATGTATCGTGGATGACGACCGGCTCGACGCATGTTTCTGAATCTACCCAGAGCTTCATTCAGGCGAGAAACCTTGGCTCGGCCACCATTGCCACGCTCGAGCTGATCAGCGATGAGAGCCGAACCCTTGAAATCAGTGGATGCAGCGTAAGGGTCGAAAGTATCCTCGTAAGTTGGTGCAGCTGGGTATGTGATTGGGGTGAAGTTTTGTTGAAAAGAAACTTCAGGTGCCATTTCACGATGATCAGCAATTCCATGAACAGTCATGAACTTGTTGATCAACTCAACACCTTCCTCAATCTCGTCGCCAAGATGAATATTGTTTTCAGCAGCAGTCATTCGAATACGAGAAAACATTTGCTCGGATTGGGAAAGCCCCTCATTGACTTGCCCAGATCCGATCATGGCGACAGCGTACATGGCGGCTGGCTCAATGAATGAAGATGAGACCTGCATCTCTGGGTGAGAAAGAACGTGCCAGTATCTTTGAGCAGCTGAAACATCACCAGCACGAACGCTGAGTGCGAGCATGGCCATTGCTGGAGTAGCGATTCCATTGAATCCTGCAGGCACATTTGCGAATGCTGTAACTGCAATTAATTTGTCTCCCTTATCGGCTGCCACAGTAGCAATCTTGCTCATGGCGACGGCCTTGTTGTTGTTGCTCAATCCCTCAGCCCAGTTAAGAGCTTCAGTGAGTAAACCACGTTCCAACATGCCGGAAACAAATCCACCATCAATAATGGCGTCCTTGACCGACATGGAATTTGATCCATATTCCTTCAAGATTCTGTTGTAAAATCTGTTGGCACCTTCAACTCGATCCGAGGTGATGTAAGCCTTGACAACAGACGCATAAATTTCACCATCTCGGCGATCTTTGAGCTCAAGCTCTCCCTTGTCGTTTGAAACAGCAAGTTGTTTATACTCATTGTAACATTCAACAGCACTGCTAAGATCACCAGTCTGAGTAAATCCCTTGATCATGGGTGGGAATGTAGCGGCCAGCGGTACAATATTGCTCGATTCCATGTGATCATAAAGGCGAATCATCTCTGGAACTCTTCCAGCTGCAGAACAAGCTTGAATCAGTCTGTGGTATGTCTCTGGTGGGTAAGCACGATCCTTGCGGTAAGTGATTGATGCCTCAAACAATCGAACAGCCAAGTCAAGTCTGTCATCCTCGGCAAGAATAGCAAATTCAAACTCATTTGATGGGAACATGAATTTACCAGCCTCTTCCATACCACCAAATCGGACACGCTTCTCCTCTAACGACTGTTTCAGTGAAGAAACCTCGAGTGATCGGGAAGAAAGTAGGGTGATGAGTGTGTTGTATGTTGACGTGTTTGGAAGAACCTTGCGCCGGAGCATGTCAGAGTAGACATCAAGTGCCTTGGGGACAACTTGAATTCGCTCAGCTGGAAGGTTGATGGCTGCATCGAGAAGCGCATTGTAGGCGACAGCGGTAGGCTGAATGCCGGCTACAAGCATGGCCTCAAAGACAGCTGGAATTTCAGTATATCTTTGAGAGTTCGACAACTTGGTAAGATGGTCGGCATAGCTTTGTGATTGAAGGTCAGATGCCGATGCAGAAGTAAGACTGCTGAAAGAACTTGTTGGGGTCTTGTTGAAGCTCGACTCGGTGGTTGAAATGGCTGGGGATTGATCACGGGCAATTGGTGGGGTTGGTACTCTTGCAGCAACCACACTCAATTCTGCCTCGAAGATAGCCTGGTCACTTCTTGACTTGATCTCCTTTTCAATGGCAGCATCAATTTCAGCGAGCGCAGCTTCCTCTGCAGCCTCGAAATCCACCTTTTTCATGTCATCGACGACACTCGCGCTGAAAGCTCTCTCCACCTGCTTCGGTGGTTCCTCCTGCGCGACCTTGCCATCTTTGCCACTTGATTGGCTTTGACCTTCGGCATCCACCTGAATTGTAGGCTTCCATTCAAGGAGCTTTGTAAATTGAAACTGGGTCCATTCCTTCTCTGTCTCTCCCGCGGCTTGGTGCTTCTTATAGGCCTCGAAATAGGCGTCTAAACCCCCATCGCTCTTTCCTACCTCGACCTTCTGAGTCTCCTGCACTATAGAACTCGTCGACTGAGTGCTGCTATGGAAGGCATTTTGGAATAGGTATTGTCGGGGACCGACTTTGCTCTGACGACGATTTAAGCCGAAACGCGAGTTACGATTATGGTTTGCATATGCCTGAGGGTGAGTGGCAGCAACGACGGATTGGGCGTAACCGTGGGTGATGGATTTTGCAAGTCCTTGACGTGCGAGATTGGAGTAGAGGTGAGGAATTGGCATTTAGTGATGGTTGGGCCTCTCAAGAATTGGAGAGGAGACTGTGTCCCGGAGGAGTGGTCAGCAATCGGATGATTTCTCTCCATCTTTCACCTTGTGTTTCTGAGGCGCGAACCGGATTCACGGTGTTTGAGGAAAGATGGGGGACTTACAGTGAGGTCTCAATTTAGTAGCAATTGCAGGTTCATTTGACAGCCGGGCCGTCAAACAAACGCGCTGATAATAATTGAGGGGTGATTGTGGGTGGGAGGGTAAAAGCGAACGGATGTTAAAGCGAACGGATGTTGAAGCTCCTGATGAGTGAAGCGATTTCTCTGCTGTGGTGGGTGGCGTGAGAAAAGAAGAATTGGAAGTTGGAGAAGAAGGCGAGAGCCTAAGGTGTACTTGAACAAGTCAAGGCCAACTTTGGTGCCTTCAGTATTTTCCTCGTAGGCGCACTAATGATGACGAGTCGAGTCTGAATGCGGGATTGGGTGTCAGCTTCACATGCAGCTAGCTGTACGTGTATGAAGCTAAGAGTCCAGGTCCAGGATGCGCTACTGTAGAGTGAGCGAGGTACCAGTATTAGGACGACAGTCGCGTCAGATGTTCAATTGGGCGAGAAAAAGACGGATGACAAAAGAACGGCGCAATGTTTGTCGCAGGAAGAAGATTGGTGGTTTGTTAGGATGGTGGTCTGTTTAGGGGGAAGGGAATTAATTCTTGATGACGGAAAAAGTTCACAGTCGCGTGGGTCGCATCGCAACGGCTCCGCAATATCTAATATGTTCAAAGACGGGCCCGCCCAATGGACGTTTGGAAGCAGCTCCCAAAACGGATAGACCAGGGTTCCTAAGAGTCATCAGCGAAAAATTGTCGGGAGAGATGGCGTGGGGGGCAGGTGAATGGTTCGCTTGGAGCTTACTCCCTGGTCGATATTCCTTATTTCTCCACGTCTGAAGATGCTGGTTCAGCTCCCGAGTTTCCGAGGCTTTGGATGGAAGCTTGCGGAACCTCGAAAATATCTAAAAGCCGCGTCGGCCGAAGGGTCGGCTTCTCGGATTTAGAGATTTAGAGACACCAAGGGCCAGGGCCAGGGCAGGGCCAGGGCCACCAGGCTCTCTTCCGTTTGGCTACAAGGCGAGGCTACGCTAAAACACCACCAACACCAAACACCACACCACCACCAAGCAGCCACCAAGATATACCGGTCTTTTCTTTTGGCCACAACGACCCTGTACGGTGCAAAGATAGACCCGGCTGACTCAACCACCTTTCTTCTTCCAACCAGATCAACCAATCTTGGGATTTCGTGCCACGCACTGCTGCATTGATCTGGGAAATTGATCAATTATCATTCCATCAGATAAGAACCAGGTACAAGGTCCAGGAAAGGCACATGTGCAAATATTACACGCAACAACACCAAAATACAAACTCGGTATCCCAGCAACAGCATCTCAGCTTCCCAAAGCAGTAATAAGCAGTAATAAGCAGTAATAAGCAGTAATCACTCGGCTCTTCCAGGAATCGTCCATCAGGGCTAAACCCTCGATCGAAATCTGGGAATCCCACCCCTCCATTCTACCCACCCCTCACCAACAATGGCTACAGCCGTCTCTGCTCCAGGAAAAGTCTTTCTGGCAGGCGGCTACCTGGTATTGGATCGTGCCTACACGGCGCTGGTCTTTGGTCTCAGTGCGAGGATCCATGTCGTCGTCAGCCACATCGATACCAGCTCGGGCGTCGAGCTCTCAGAGATTGTCGTGCAGAGTCCCCAGTTTCGAGAGGCTGCTTGGATCTATGGTTATCACCTGACGAGGGAACAAGGAGGTGTGGATGTCACTCAATTACATGGGTACGAGCACTTCTCCTTTTGTCCAAGGCTACTCAGCAGAACCTCTCCCCTTTTCTTCTCTTGTCACGTGTAGTAACACGAAGACTTCATTATCAGACTAAGGTTGCGTTGGTCAAGATGTATTGTCATTATTCCATGAGTCAATCCTGTAGTTGTTTCTTGTATTCGTACTTCTATGTCCTCCTCTTTTTCTCTGGTTCCTCTGTTTTTTGTTTCTCTCGTACTGAACCATTTACAAATCATCCCTTCCCAATTCCACTTACTAGTTCATCAGCAATTGACTTTACTTTCTTTCCAATATCTTTTTCCAAAAACTCACACCACACCAGCGTTACAACCACGCCCCCCTCCCGCAACCCCTTCGTCGAAACCGCCCTCCTCTACGCCCTAACCTACATCTCCACCATCCTCCCCCCCACCAAAACCCTCAAACCAGCCAAACTTACAATCCTAGCCGACTCCTCCTACTACTCCAACCCCTCCAGCACCACCATAACACCCAACTCCCGTTTCTCCGACTTCGCCGTAACCCTCAAAGCCGCGCACAAAACCGGTCTCGGCTCCTCCGCCGCCCTCGTGACATCCTTCACCGGTGCCCTCCTAACCCACTATCTCCCTCGCTCAAAATTTGACCTCTCAACGCCAGCTGGCCAATCAATCCTGCACAATTTGTCCCAAGCAGCTCATTGTGCTGCGCAGGGGAAGGTGGGGAGTGGTTTTGATGTTGCGGCGGCGGTTTATGGGACTTGTATTTATCGTCGTTTCTCCCCCTCCATTCTTTCTTCTCTCGGCACCCCTGGAACTCCAGGTTTCGCCACGAGAGTGAAGAAGCTCGTGGAAAACACATCGACCACCGAGGGATCAAAATGGGATACGGAGATAGCGCCGAATAGTGTGACGATTCCGGGGGGTTTTAAGCTTATCATGTGTGATGTTGATTGTGGATCTGAGACTGTGGGGATGGTGAAGAAGGTTCTTGCTTGGCGCTCTGCTAACCCTGAGGTTTCGAAAGCTCTTTGGGATGAGTTGCAAGTTCGGAATGAGAGGTTGGCAAAATGTCTTTCATCCCCCGACAATTTAGGCGAGACCACGAAGGCTTTTGCTGCTATCAGAGAGAAAATTCGGGAGATGAGTAAGCTCTCTGGTGTTCCAATTGAGCCTCCTGAGCAGACTCAGCTTTTGGATGCGCTCACTGAGGTAAAGGGGGTCGTTGGCGGGGTTGTTCCTGGGGCGGGAGGTTATGATGCGGTTGTTTTGTTGGTCAAGGATGACGAGGGGACGAGGGGACGGATTGATAAGTTTTTGGCAAAGTGGAGGGAGGATGGAAAGGGCAATGTCAAGTTACTTGGTGCTCAAGGCGAGTTGGAGGGTGCTCGACTTGAGAAGGCAGAGAGTTATTAAGCTGCTCCACTCTTGGTGGTGATGGGAGCGGGGGCGAACTGTTCATAAGACATCAGATGAGAGGTTGTAAATCCGTATTTGAGAAGGTTGTGCATATCAAAAGTTACATATGTGGTTTCCAAAAAAAGGGAAAAGGGAAAGGAGCAACATGTCAAGTAACTTGAACATAATCCTTTTATACTCTTCTTGCCCATCCCAACTCAGCATGTATCTGTCCAAGCTTCAAATATCGACCTACCTCGAAATAACCATGAAAACAAGAAGACTCGTAAACAACGCTCCAACTCCCGAGAAAAAACAAGAGATAGAGATAGTAAATACCACCACCCAAAGAAAAACGAACTTCAAACGTCGAGAAAGAATCGACAGTAGAAAAACTTTCGAGAGTAATACTTCCATCTCCTCATACGATAATCTCCCTCGATTAAATAGCACGCCAGAAAAATTTGGATTAGAATCTTTCCCAAAAAAAATCTTTTGTTTCTCAATCGCGCGCTTGTAGATAGATAGATATCTCGTGGACACACATGGGCTGCTGCAACCTCGTTGTATATTTACTCTTCAAGATACTGTTCCAGACAACTAGGTTTTTAAAAGACCGCCTCTCCTCTCTTCTAACTACACTTGACATTCCCCATTTCATCATTCATTCATTCATTCATCTCTTACTTTGAAAACCGAGATTTGGAAGTGGAAACTTTGTTCCTGAAAATCTTCTTCTCTGTATTTAACTAACCAACACAAACCAACACAAACTAACACAAACTAACACTTCCCGTCCCTGAGAGGAAAAATTTAGAGGCTACTAAGGGGTTTGGTTGGTTAGTTAATTTTCGTCTGAGGGATTTACTTCTTTTTCTCTTCTGCTATTCTTTCTTCTCGCAACTCTTTTGAAATGATGAAGATGATAAGAAAGATGATAAAGATGATATGGGTTAAAGTAGGTACGCAAGGTGAATGGGGTTATTGAATTGAATTTACTTTCCCATGTCTTTCTTTCTTGGTTGAATAAATGAATGAATGAATGAATGATCTGGAGAGTAGGTGAAGTACTCTCTCTGCTCTTGATCAGTTCTCAATTTCTCATCCCGTTTGATTTGTTGCCGCGAGAAATCATTGTAGAGCTTGGCGGCCTATTTATTATACTTACGATTTTCGAAACAGTGTGTAGGAGAAAGAGATGATGTATCCCATTTTGTCTCTATTCTCTCTCTTTTTCTTTCTTTTTCTCTTTCTTTTCTTTCTTATTTTCAGGCCGAACTTGGGAGTGAGAGTGGGGTTATAGAAATAGTCACGCCGAACCTGCTCAGGCAAAAGTACAACAGGAAACCTCTCAACACTTGTGACAGTGCTTGGTCTTCGGATCTACGTGTCGCGGATGAGAAGACGACTGGTTATGAATCTCACCTATGGAGCGCTCGATATTTCACTGACTGACCTCGCTCTTTCAGCTGACATTTGAGAGGAAAATTTATCGTTGGAATAATTGGAAAGGGAATCGACAGTACCACAATTTTCGACGGTGAAGGAACTACAACTTCAGAATAGAAAAATAGTGGTTGAGGCTTCCTTACAGCTTGTATATTAAGAGTGTGTTTCTGAAATCTCTCTCTAGGAAGTATATATGTGCAACCTCGCCTGAGTGCTATATTCTTTAAACGAGAAGCCAGAAGCCATGTTTAGAAGCCGCCAAATGTTTTTGGTATTGACTGGAGTAGAGTGATTGCACCTTAACCCTAATCCTTTTTATAGAGAACCACGCGAAGCGGGCGTTCTTCTACTCCACACCTCTCCTATTACATACCTCCTGTTAATCAAAAAGATCCACGAGCTCATACCTCTTCCCCACCCTTCCTGTCATAGATAATCAAAGCCCAAACTATCGATTTCTCCACACCTATACACCACGATCGCAACCAAGTGAACTAGATATAAACCTCCAACCCCAACTCCAAAAACCACACAACCACCCAAATTACTCAACAACCTCACAATTGCATTCCAAGTTCAACCAAGTATCAAAACTCTTCTCCAAGCACTTTCTATGTTTCATCTAGTAATTGAAGTACCAGGTCTATAAAAGTAGCAACCACAACCTTATCTCTTACCCACAACGAGTCTGGACCTCCATCGGGACGAAGGCTGATGCCCTGTCTTGGCGCGGCTCTTTGATCTGCGTATCATGATTACTAGGAAACTAAATGTGAAATTCTACCTACCAAGTTCTTGAAAGTTTATCTCTCAAATCCCAAGTCTCAAGGAGGATTTAGAGTTCGAATCTTGAGAAAGTACTCGACAGTAGTAAAAATTTCGACAATAAGAACTCCCAAAATAAAATAAAACGAGCTTGGTGCTCCGAGCCGTAGTTTAAATTCACCTGGAGGCTCTTCTTAGAATAAGCACAAGAAGAGAAACATTACCTACTGAAAGCATCGGATCAGCCGTGCCCAGAAGTACATTCATCATCAACGAAATACCTTGCTCCTGTTGTTTGTAGCAGCCTACTCCGGAGAGAATGTTATTTATTTAAAGCCTCAACACCTGAATACTTAGAGAACCCTACAAATCGGTAATATCTAATTAGTAAAATACTTACGAACAATCTCCAAAATACAGATATAACTCTGGTTCAACCACTTTTCTGAAATGTAATTCATTCTCCTCTATATATCCAGGTATCTCCCTACCAAGTATTCGTACAATAATCCAAAGACAATGGAAAATTCCAAGCAAATTTCCGAGTTTCATATAAAAACCAAACTACCAAATTTAGCTACCAAGTCTATAAAAGTAGTAACGACGACCTTCTATCTTACCCAAAATACCTCAGCTCTATCGGATTTGGTTATCATGTCGTTGTCTGGGGAAGTGGGATCTATGAACACCTAATAGGTTATCGCTCCTGGAATTCTTGTTTATTAGGCTCTTGAAATTTTACCTACTAACCGAGTACTTGTGAATAATTTCAATAGAAAACCCAGAGCTCAAATATCTAAAATGGAATCGACAGTACTGAAAATATCGACACAGTAAGGAATCTGCAAATATAAAATATAGAATAAGAGAGTTCAAGGGTACCCTTGCAAACTTCTCCCCCCCCCCCCCAAAAAAAAGGACCACGAAAACAAATAAATTGCCTGCCAAAAGCATCCGTTTCATCGCTCTGGAAGTAACGTCATCTTTTATATCACAGATTCCTGCTCACATTGCTCCAGGTCACCAAAAGGAAGTACCTACAAAGCCTCAACACCTCCTTCCTAAAAACTTGAAGAAATTAAACACAACGGTATCTAATCGCCGAATCATCTGATTTTCTCTTTTATCTACGATGAAAAACGAGGCCCTCACTCTAGATATAGATCTACGTCTACCACTCCTTTGAAAAGTATTCAATCTCGTCGATATAGGGTATCTCCATGCCCATTACCAGTGGTCGTGCAATTACTCAAAGGAGAGGGAAATTAGAAAGACGAGAGACTACTTACGAGATTACTACCGCTCAAAGTAAGAGAAGTAAGCATTTCTCTGTGTATCTCCCCTTTCTCATTACTCGAGCGGGATATCGTACAATTGCCCGAGAGCTTTTAGGAGAACCAAGAAACCAAGTTTCTCATTCTCCTAGACTTTCTCATCCTAGACCGTCTCGCACAATCGAAGTGAAAGTAGGTGTTCACGGAGTAATGCCCAACTCTGAAGTGGTGGAAGTAGAGCATACCCTCATCGAGATTTTAGCAATCTTGAGATACATACAACCGTACGACAAGAAAAAGCAATGAGATGACGAGCATGAGCTCTCAATTTCTACACGCTATCAATAACTTTGGTTCTTCTCCCATCCCTCTTTCCTCTTAATGACTCTTCCCGCACTGTTCTCTGCCCCATCAAAGAGTCCCCTGGAGCATCAACCAATGTGGCATCTAAAGCCCTACCAATTTTCTCGCTCACTCACTCCCAAAGAAAGAGAAGGCTCACCAAAAAACGCCCCCGAAAAAAAAGGTCTATGCTGCACAATCTAGCATATTTTCCCGACCAAACCCATACCATTATCCCCATCCCCATCCCATAACATGATATCGTGTTCGCGTGAAAAGGAAGTGCCAAAGTATAATCATCCACCCATACCACCACCATCATCATAAAACCCCTCATATCACAACAAACTATCACTCTCCCATCTCTGCCAACTCTCTTTCCTTCGCTAGCAACGCCTCCCTCATCCTCCTCGCCTCCGCCTGCAACATCTCTCTCCTCTCAAGCTTCGCTCGATCCTTTTCATTTTGCGCACTATTCATATCACCGCCACCAAGCATATTCTGCGGACTCGGATTCGAGGCGTAATTGTTCACCGCGGGGTATCTTCCTGGACTCCTACCCCCACCTCCAGACTCTGGAAATTCCTCACTGCCGGGATTTAGAATGCTCTTAATACTCGAAAGTCGCTTCGGTTGCGTCTTCTCCCTCTCACTCATCTTATCCCTCTCCTCCGTATCCAGAGATGAAAAACTCCTCTTATGCGATGGACTCAAAAAGGCGTGCGAGGATAACGATAAACCCCCCTGTGTAGGTGAGGGATAAGAAGCCATAGGCGGTAAGCGATTCTCATTATTCAGACTGTCACTAGGATCATGCATATTCCCCTGATAATTCGATGCCGAAGATGAAGAATAAGCCATAAGATCGGACGAAGGAAGTCCTCCATTCGCTCGTCCCGCAGCAGGATTCGGTAACTGCGTCCTCACCTCCTCCCGATTCCGAAATCCCAAATTCATCGATCCATCCGGATTCGTAGAGCCCCTCATATCACTCTCCGGACTCGGTCGATCGGATTCAGGCGATTCCATAGAATTACTGGCTACGTCTATTGGTGCTTGATCCGTCTGTGCAGCTGGCATAACTCGTTTCCTCCGCTTGATCACGGATTTCTTCATAGTCACAGGACGGTGGACACCATGGAGTTTGTAATAGAGACCTAAAGTAGTCAATTAGCATTGGTGGGATAGAGTTATCTAAGCACTAGTATTACGTACCACAGGCATTGCAAATCGTATGACCGCTTGCATCTCTGCGCCATAGTGGGGTAATGGTGGTCCCACAATTCTGGCATGCGACAATCACCGTTGTATGCAGAGGTTGAAGATTGGCAACATCGATGGGAGATGGCGCCTCAGTAGGTGGTTCATTCGAAGGTTGCGTCGAGGGAGTGGAAGATTGTCTGTTGTCCTGGGAAATGGAAAAGTGTGCGCTTTTCGAGACGCGGTTGTTGAATGCTGGACAACCACTACATCCTTCTGCGCCTCCTGTACCATTGCATTTCCCACCGCCTGGGCAAGATCCATTTGATGTTTGATCGGCTGCCACGTATGTTGCCCCAGCTGCGGTATGTGAGCATGGCGCACACTTTGATGGTGCAGATGAGGGAGTTGGTGAAGCACCGCCGGGTTCTGGAGTGCGTTGGGTTGATGGCGGTACGATTGATGGCGATCGTTTTAAATTGGTAGGTCTGGATGCATTTCGTGCCTTTAGATAGAGACCACAAGCATTGCAAATAGTGGCTCCTTGTGGTGACCGTCTCCAAAGAGGGGTTCGACTCGTACCGCAATTACTATCGTTGGTTAGCAATATTTTCATTCAAGGAAAGTAGCTTATTACCTGCAGACTTGACCAACAGGAATGGGATCCGATTGGGTGGAAGTTACTGGAGCATAGGATTGCGAAGCTTGTGATTGTTCCCTTTGATTTCTCTCCAAAGAATTGGATGGACTCGGGGCTTCCGGTGTTGGGGAATTGGAAGGTGATGATAGATGACTTCCAGAATTTTGCTGATTAGGTTCCTCTAGTTCTCTTCTAGTCCCTTTCGCGTGGCCTATCAGTTGCTGCGCGAGTTCAATATCTTCCATTGGTGGTTTTGATGGTAGAGCAGATCGGACTGGAATGTTTTCCTCTCTATGCCGTTTCAGCGATGAAGAACCTTTGTCACTCATACCGCGAAAAGGGTGATCCGACATAAAGCCAGTCACTGGGTGACTACTATATGCGCAACACATAGATAGTTTGAAATTGATTGAAACGAGTTATAGAACTCGTTGCTTCTGTCGAGGCTTGGAACAAATTTGGTGTTTTCTTAGGGCGCCAAGACAGATTTCAAGGTATGGTTCAATACCCAACCAAGGCAGGACTATCGGCTTTTGAAACTGATTATCGCCGTTGAATTTAGTGCGATCAACCAACGTGGGAAATGGCTGGAATTCAGAGAAGGAAAGCAATGTACTCTCTTGGCGAATAAGTTTGCGGAAACCTGGGGTGATGATTTATGCAGCTAGAGTACCGGTAAGAGAAAAGGAATGTCGAGTCGGTGAAGGGTACTACAGCCCAGGCTGTGTGATGATCTTTCCAAACAGGGGAAAGGCAACACCAGATAATGAAAGAAAACCTTGTAGTGAAGAGTATCGAATGGTTTATGGTACCTAGAGCAATGGGTCGAAACTCGTGATCTATCTAGGTACACTGCCAAGATGGTGGTATTTTTGGTAGGAGAAATCGTACTTTGTCGAGCGTGGATTCTGTACTGCTGGTCTTGACGTCCAGGTGTCAATCAATTCAAGTGGCTAGGCGCTCGGATGTAATTTCTAGGTTTCGATTCGGGCCACGGATCCTGGATACGATGTTGTTTCTGCTTAGATTGGGCACCGACACAGATTTTTGGATTGTCGTTGTCGTTGTCGAATTGTACCCGGTGTCTCGTATCTGACTGCTAATGATAAAGCAGAGATGCTGGGGGATGACGCAGTGCCACTCAGCTAGAGGATGATCCCACACGAGGGAGATGGAAGGCCTCGTACGGGCACTCTTCCCGAAGTGTAGCACCGCGGGTAATTGACTGTTATAGATCCTGAGATCAGTGATCCTTGGTGGCCAAAGTGAGTGAGTTTGACGAGGAAGTGGTGAGAAATGATGGTCAGATCTCAAGGTGATGCCGGAAAACGAATGACTGAGGTTGAGATGAGGTGGGATGATAGATGATAGGCGGGCTGTCACTCCAGCTCTTCTCCTCTAGTCTCCTCCTTTCTCCCCTCTTCCATGGATAGTCTCGTGATTGAGTGCCGTCCTGGATGGAAATGGAAGTCGAGGTGCAGGTGCAGGTCAGATCTAGATGGCCTAGTGACCGACTCGAACTTGTTGATTCGCGGTCCCACAAAGCGAGTGAGAGGCCAGCAAAAAGATCCAGATTAGATCTGACCGTTGGCTTTTCTTCTCCCAAATTGCGGCTGAAGTAATGGAGGTCTGGTTGTAGTGTCCGGTAAATCTAACCTCGCCGACCCTTTATGGTTCGAGAGGAAGAAAGGCGTGATGCCTGCGTATCGACCGGTTTTTCTGTTATTGAAAGCGTAAGACGATCCCTTATTTTTCTGGACGGGACTCCGGCAGGCACAGTGTCACACAGAGAAATCCCGTTATGCGTAAAGTGTCTTGTCGGTGTCGGTGTCGGTGAGGCAGTGCGAGAGGCGTGAGATGTTCTCTCGCCCAGCCAGCCAGACAAGGGTTTATCAAATTATTGTGGAGCCGATTGCAAATGACCACACGCTGATTGGCCCAAGCTTGTGCATGCGGGAAAAGAATCCGAGGGACCGGCTAGACCAGCATCACTAGACGAGGGTTCACTGGTGGGTGATCGATGACATGGAATTTTCACCACATTGCGGGGCAAGACGTACTTTTTATCTGCCAGACTGATTAGATACGAGCACGGAGTACGACTGGCGACCCCCCCCACCTATGTATTGTCGTCTTTGCCCAGAAGATGTTGTGGTGGAAACAACAGACAACAGCTACAACATGGTCAGCACTAGATTGGTACCTAGGTACATGTACCTGCAGTAGCTACGTATCTGCTGACCTGTACGCGTACACCCTCTTGCCCAAATAATACAGATAAAGCTGACCACCGATAGATATCTAGAAGTCTACCTAATCCCGTCGATGACGAATCCGCCGATATTCACTCGAACATTCGAGCATCAATCCACGATTTGAAATGGGAATACTGCAACCACAAACAAGAACATGAGGCTGCAATGGACCCTCTTTCGAGCAACCCAGCCGGCAACGGAGACTCCCCTCGGCACGAACGGAGATCTGGCAATTTGGCAGGCAATTGTGGAAAAAGATATGAGGATTGGAGTTTAGACATTGCTCACCACAGGCACTAGACCGACGATCGAGTTCCCACCTTACTCTCCATAACTACGCAGTCCTCGGTGGAAGAATGTCCGCATTGCAATTTGCAAAATCAACACCATGAAGTAATGGAAGCTTGGTGGACTGTGGAATACCAGAATTTGAACCCTCAAAGTCTGGCGCGCGACACTTGTCTTACTTCCACCATCCCGACAACCTGTGGAGGGCATAATTAGGGCTATTGCTAGGGGTACAGAATAATAGGTAGGTGGCTTGATGATTATAGGAGATCTTGGGAACAAGTACTGTTGCTATTTGCAGATGGTAATGCATGCGACCATACACCAATTGCCGTGGTCCCCTCCTACAGCTTGGAAAACTTCCCAAGCTGAGCCGCCTTCTTGAAACCAAAAGCAATGTGTAAAGAATAGTGCGCATCTGTGGTTGATATCACTCGATTGCTACCCTTTACGGTAACATAACCACTAAGTAGCCAAAACCAAACTTTCAGGTTCTAATGGAAGTCTCGAAGTCGCAAGGCGGGTAAGGTATCTGCAAGTGGGAGAAGAGAAAAGTAGGTCCCATGTATGGGTGACAAGAGGAAGTCGCGAGCGATCTCAACACCACCCAGCGCGTCCGTATTTTGGTATCCTCCCCGTCGGATATCAGCCAAAATATGCAAAAGACCCGAGGGGGAAAAAAAAAGGAGATGCTCTGTATCAGGTTCGAACTGATGATCTTTTCTGGACTACACAGCGTCAACCTCTTCTACTGATCGGAGGCAAGCCAGCCCGAAATAGAGAAGAGGGGAGCTGCCGTGTGTGGGAGAAACGCCTTACCTCTAGGCCAACGGAGCTTTGTTGTGTCTTTGATTGTAAGGCTTTGTGTTATTTTGGTATTTAGATACCGAGAAGCTTTGAGAATCAGATGGGTATGTTTATTTGACTTTACATTGATGTTATCTAATTTGTATGGCACGTTGCCCTTTTCATACCTCGGTAGACATTGTTCCATCCTACCGCCTCCCTCCACCTCGCCGGGGAATCTTCAATAAGAGACCAAAACAACCTACCAAAAAGAGACAAAAAAGAGACAAAAAAGAAAGATACTCGGTGAGAGGTTTGAACTCTCGATCTCTTCTGGGCCCCACAGCTGCAACATCGTCTGCTATTCATAGCTATCCGCGGGATGCTAACTAAACGAGAACAAGTTGATTGCTGAGTGTGGGAGAAGCGTCTTAACCACTAGACCAACTGAGCTGGTTGTTGTTTTGAATTGAGATATATTTGTTTATTTTGGGATTCGAGGGTTTGTGGGGAGGTGTGGGGTGATGGGTGTAGAAGGTTGAGGAAGGTGCGACGGGGTGGAAGGAGCGAAAGGGGATGAGATGGCCCGCAACCCACTGGTTTCAACCAGCATATAATAAGATATCAAGGAGGTTGGAATAGGATGGGATTATGCTTTTTATATTGTCACTAGACACTTCTTTGTTCGTGAGCAAATACTGGGGCGGTCGTGCCTACAAACCCGCGACGCCTCATAACGCTGTTTTGTACTCTTCATCTCAACAGCCTCAACAAGACCAAAGTTCAACCTTGCCCTTGAGAAGTCAATGTCGGTGCTCTGGCACTCTTACCTAGTGCTATGGGAGCTTCATGTCAGGGCTGGATTAACCCCAAACCATTGCGCGATGCACACAACAAAACAACAAGCAACTACAGGGGCGGTCGTGTCTCTAAGTTTGCAACATGATGTGCCGCCGCTAGACTTCATACCCTAAGATACAAATAGGAGCTACCTTAGTGTCCTGTTGCAGAGGCTAAACCGTGTTTACACTATTGTTCCGCTACTTGTTTAGTCTTCTAGTGAGGTGGCCTCCAAAGAGTACTCATGCTAAATAATGGCCTCACATCACAATGATATCTACATAATTGACTGCTTTGCCCCTGCGGGTTCAAAGGTAACTCCTCAGGTTTTTTGCCACTTTGACTCCAAGATGACTTACATCCAAAAATTAATCACTTTTTTTTGCCAGGCCACAGCCCCTCACAATCCCGCTATTCAAACGCCAAATATCTTGCTGAAGCTCCCAGCAGAAATACTCAAACAGATCGCTAACAATCTTCCTGCTGGGTCAGCCGCTTCTTTTTCCCTCTCCTGTCGAAACATATATTTTTTGATCCGAGGAGCCCTGCATCTTCAGAAACTGGATACATCATCTTACGACACACTCGCCTTCTTGGGCCTTTTAGAACACGATTTTCCGGATCAAATCGTCTACAATTTTTGTCGAAAATTTCATAAAATAAATAATGCCTACAAATATGCGGAAAATGGATATCGCGTCTTTCCCAGACCTACCCTAAAAGGGCTGAATTGTTACGAAGCTGATTCACGGGCATCGGTTACATATTGGATTCACGAGAATTTCAACAGTACCCTCTTCAAAATGACAATGAAACACTATCATCACTTCAGTTATGATGCCCAAACTCACCATCTTTTGAATTGTTTGTCAGGAAAACCTCTTCCACACTACGGCGAATACATATCCCAGAAAGAAGACGGCAAGAGTCGGATAAAAGATGGATCTTTATTCACACACAAGAAAATAGTTTTCCGTGGCTCGTGTAGCGGAGTTGTCAAAGGAATTATGTACCGCGGGATTTGCCGACATGTTCAATTAGAAACGAAAGAAGGATCTCTAGTGGTCTATATCACAAGTTGTCCTCCTCGCACTTCCGAGGAAATGTGGTCTCTAATACTATCTTGCAATAACAGAAGCACGGAAAAGAAGTCATGGGGTCTCGGCACCATGGTTCAGCAGTGCCAATATTGCAGAACTGAGTATGAGATCAGGTTTGAGCACGTTAATAACTGTGCTATCAATAACGCTCAATATCTGGAAGGATGTTGGGAAAGGGCCTGGAGCGAAGAATGGAATTCACATATTGAATACGTGACGACACCACGCCTTATCCAATTTAAAAGGGGTCAGATAAAATACGGGTTCGAAGAGGGGGCCGCTGAAGGGGCTCGGGTTAGGATGGGAAGCACCTGCGCTCATGGGGGCATTCAATTCAGATAAACCACAATTTCCGGCATAATTATTTGCTGTTATTAAGCGAAATCAAACACTTCTGGGATATCCACAGCTTGCTTTCTTCTTCTTTGAGTTATTATTCGAAATCCTCTCAGATAATCAAAAGCATTGTTCGAAAAGGTTTAGGTCAAATAAGAAACCAAATCTCCTGTTCTTCTAAATTATCCTAGAAGATAGCGAATATTGTTCGAAGTGGAAAGCACGCTCCGATAACTTGACTTACCTGTCTCATTGTCGTGCAACTCTAAAGTCTGTTCTTCAGTTTTAACAGTGCTCTGTTACAATAACAGTGCAACTATCTCTCTTTACAAAGCACCGGTGGATCCCCCACCTCAGACCACTTCTCCGTTCCCGGAGTAGTTTCTGCATAGAATACCCCAGAAGGATCCCATTTCTTCCTTATCTCAAATAATTTTGGATAATTTGTTCCCCAGTATTCCGTTTGCCAATTCGGTTCATTCAAATCTCCCTCTACTTCGATCAGTATAAACTCATACAATAAACGGAAGGACGGAAGATAAAAACGAAGCATACCATTGACATAAGCACCACCCCCAGGACTAGCGGCTCTCAGCGGTTCTCCCACCACATTCGTAACCACGTTTCTCGCCTCAGCTCTCTGCGCAAAAGTAAAATTCCTCTCCGTAGGAATAATCGTGATAGAAAAGCTACTTGCGTTCCTCCATTTCGGATGTGTACTACTTTCAGCAATTGGTTTTCCAACCCCGGGGCCGACTATGTGACCAGCTATTCCAGAACCAGGCCAGTTGGGAATATGTACTGCGTTGTAGAAGGCATCGGTTAGTGCTTGGGAGTTTTGAGTTATGTCGTCGTGGGACATGAAGCGGCCGCCGATTATGGATATGTCAGAGCCTTCGTTATTCTCAAACATATCGACGTAGAGCTCGTAGAAGGTTGGGAAATCCTTGGTTACTGTGTCATATGGGAGGTTTAGGGCGTCGAGCTTGGCGAAAAGAGGTTTGAGTGTCTCTTTGACTTGGGCGGAGTTCATGTGCGGAGCTACAAAGGGTTGGATATGGAGACGAAGCTCGAAGAGTTCGTAGCTATTGATTTGTTGTGTCAGTCTGGTTTGTTTTGACATTTTCGAAATGCTAGCCGCTTCTCATACGGGTTTCTTTAAAGAAACGGTAGACTTACTACACAAACATCCCATTATCAACATAGAGATTTGCGAGACTATGGAAAGCTTCAACTCCTTTCCAGAATAATGCTGAATCAGTTGTATGCGTAAGATTGATATTGATAATCGTCCCCGCACAAGGAACCTCTGGTGGTGTTTTGACAGTTATTCGATAAGCAACTGCATAGGCTGATGGGCCACCACCCTTCAAAGCCCAGTAAAGTTCCGGATTACTATTCGCATTCGCCGTCACGAGTGCTCCTGTTGCTGTCACAACATCAAAGGATAGGACTTGATCGGCGCCCATTCCATATATAGTGGCAAGCGGACCATGGCCGCCTCCTTGGAGATATCCACCTGCGTATCCTACAGTCTATTTCAATTATAAATTAGACTATATCCCAAATATGTAGCCGAAATCAATGATTAAAATACGTACCGGGCACTCTCCTCCCACAACTACCACCTTCGGTTCCTGCTTAAAAGCCAAAGCATAAATTTCTGCCCCCTGAACTCCAGCTCCAACAGTAACAGCTGGGCCATTATAATTCCCTGGTCCTCTGTAACGTTTTGTAAAGTCCACGGTTTTCAGCGCATGTGTATTCACAGCCAGACTTCCGTACCCTACACTCCTTCCCATGAAATCATGACCCGTATTTCGAATGAGAAAACGGATATTCTTGAGTCGTGCAAATTTTATTGCAAGGGAAAGATCGAGTGGTGCTGTAGCAGTGGTTGTAGCGATGTAAAAAGAGGAGAGGTAACCGATTGTGCAGATTTCGTTGGGATTGGTTGTTGGCCAACAGGTCATATTGGAGTAGTAAGAACGAATTGGATTTAGGGGTGTGGCAATACTGGGTATTTGTGAGCAGGACCTTTTGATGTAGAACGCCCGGTCATCTCTCAATGCTCACCGGCACCCTTCCATTAGATTATTCGAAAGAGTCTCGGTTAACAGAAGCAAATTAACCTAAAATATTAGGAGAATCGAGAAACTGAAAGCCTGATTCTTCCAAACCTTCTCGAAAAATAGCCGGTTGGCCCAATTTAAGGGAATGGAGAGTAGTGCTCGAGTCTCTTATTTGGCCATTCTTTCTCGCTACCAAAAAAAAACTTACAGAGCCTCTTGAACAGTCCAATTCTGAATCAACTCATCACATGCTGCTTTGTTATAATTTGACTTGCCCTCAAAGTCGTTATAACAAACCGCAGCAGCCGGAACAGCTTTTTTCAATCTCCCACCAACTGTGAGATTAAAGGCTTTCCATTCTAGCTCTGAAGGCCAGCATCGATCTCCGGGTACACATTTACAATCATATCTCGAAGTATCTGGTAGAATTGGACTGCGGGGGTAAACTGAAGGAGATGCCAAGGAGAAATCCCATTGTAGGGCTAGGAGGAGGAGGAAAAAGAGTTCCATTTGAGAAAGAGATCGGGACTGTTTGAAGAATGGTGAAAATTCACAAAGAAAAGATACTCTGATATACTAGGAGCCATCTTTTGTACTTATCTCCAAGAACCCCGCTACCCCACCACTCGGTACCCTTCTTCCCCCCATTATCATCAAAGCTCCAATAACCGAGATACTCTCCCCCCTGGTAATGTCTGTCAGGTGCAAGGGTAGTTTGGCTGTGAAATGTCTGTGCGGTCTACAGACAATTAAGAGGGTGGGAGAGTACCAAGAACTTGGACGGTGGGACCGATCAGCGGTAGAAAATTCGCTCAGGTCCTGCATATCCAGGGGTAGTCCCGCTGACAAACTTGACCAATATGCAGCCATGAATCTTGGCCGTAAGCTCCATTGGCGACATTTGTTGAGCGAGCAGAACTGCGATTGGCTCGCTCTTAGAATGGCATTCTTCATCTGGATTCGGGATTTATACGAGGCTGATATAAGGCTTCGAAAGGGGGTACGTACGTGATTTTATTATGCTTTCGGGATTCTTGCCGGGTTAGCGGGGAATTCCAACTGTGGCTTTTGTCATACGATGATTGCTTGGGTTTTGGATGTGTTCTATGGTCTTCCGCTATACGAGGTATTGCGCAAGTAGACTAATCTCTTTAGGTAATAGATTCCGGATTGGCCAAACCAATAGATAGGTCAAATCGGGTGTCTAACAAGGCGATTTTAATCTAAATTCGCTTTTTTCAAACTCTCTTCACGTACTCCACGCGTCTTTATCGCTCCTAGCCCTCCCTTTTTGAAACTATTCCCACTTTACCTGCTTAATAAAGAATAAAGAAATTTTTTCAAAAACTTAGATATAAGACTAGTATAGAGAATGGATACCCGGTAGTGATTTTTAAGTTTTTTTTAAGTTTTGTAAGGTCTTGGGAGTAGGTGAAAAGTAGGTGAAATAAGGTAGGTCGGTTAAAAGGGGGGGGGCTGAAAAGGCTGAAGTAGCTAGAGTGAAGAGAGAGTAAAGAGAGAGTAAAGAGAGAGTAAAGAGAGAGTAAAGAGAGAGTAAAGAGAGAGTAAAGAGAGAGTAAAGAAGACAGCACGTGCTCCTCTACAAAAGAAGCTTGCTAAGAAGGCGGGAGCTAAAAAGGGGGGTAGAGGGGGGGGCAAGACCTGGGGCTGGTCGTAAGGCGAAAAAGTAGGCTAGGAATAGCTTCCTTTTTGTATTTATCATTTTTTATAAGTTTGAATTTGCGACACTTTTCTTAGTCTAATTCACCAAATAGACTAGTAAAAATGATCGCTGAATTAATTAGTCTATTATCTCAATAGATAGAAATTTCCCCAATAGACGTCTACTTACGCAATTTCTCGTATAGCGGAATACCACGGAACAGATGCTCTGGAAGGTTTAAGCCCCCAAGTATGCACAATTGAATGCTAAGAGTCATCTATAAATTGTTTTCTTTTTGATTTACTATGTACCAACCTTTCCCAGCCCTTTCCCCCGTCGCTTAGCAGCCGAGGTACAAACCCCACTTATCGCAAGCCCCTCAGGACCCCTCCTCAGTACTTCAAAATGTACTAAACTTGTATTGAATATTGCTTTCGAATGGCTTGG
This sequence comes from Calycina herbarum, assembly GCA_001414485.1. NCBI lineage: Eukaryota > Fungi > Ascomycota > Leotiomycetes > Helotiales > Pezizellaceae > Calycina > Calycina herbarum. The sequence goes on along the minus strand of LLEY01000188.1, from coordinate 88,867 downwards.
TATCGGGTCCAAAGATCTGCTTGTCCAATCTGCCCCATTCAGGGTGATTGATACCATCAATCCAATCGTGAGGTTCAACGGCGACACAGCCATTACTTCTTACAAAACCATTTGTCGCAGGTCCACGCTGACTGGCTTTCAACTCATTGGAACCTTCAATAATATTAGCGAGGGACGAAAAAAAGATGTGGAAAAAAGCAACTCACCACCCATCCAATAACAAGAATATACGACCACGCCAGCCTGATCAGAATACAAATCCCATTTGATTCCACTCCAATCACTCGAGAGAGTAGCAACAGGTTTCTCAGCCTCTTTCTCACTTCTATCAACGATCCATTGATTGTTATATCCGCTACACCCACTTCCGGTCCCGCAATTGCCCACCCAATTCGCTTGTGCACTATTCGTTCCCAACCTCTTGGGGGCACTCCAGAAATCATTAACGCTCCCCTTAGGAATTGCCGGAAGTGACCCGTCGGATTGTGTATTAGCATCAATCCCAATGATTCTCTTTCCAAAAGGCAAACTAAGCGTATGATTAAACACTAAATCCGTAGCTGGATTACCGAAAGCATCAAGGTTCCAATATGGATGAGTCGTCAACATCAAAGGAGTTTTATGCGTCTTGGCCACCCCGGTAAGTTTTGTTGACCAAGAACCCTTTGAAAGTGTATGGGTAGCTGTACCGAGAACAAGGCCTGGCATGCCAAGAGAGGAATTGTTCTCATCCCTGATTGTGAATGTAATGCTGTTGTTGCTCACGTCAGAAACATTCCATGTTCGTCTTGACCAGCCGTTAAGTCCGCTATGTAGGGTTCCGTTTCCATCGTTGGCTTCGGTGAAATATCTTTTGCCGTCAATTGTGTATGTGTGGTTGGCAATTCGGTTTGTATAGCGCCCTGGTACTGGACCGTAATCCGGGTGGTTTGGATCCACGGGATATAATGAGGCGTTGTCGTATCCTAGGATGATATCTCGATCAATGCCATTGCGATCTTTCACAATTAAATTTGTGATGCTTGCACCGTATGCAATAAATTTGGCTGTGATTCCTGGTGCTGTCAAGGTGTATTTTCCGTCCGGGCCAGGTGCTGGTGCTTGATGATTTTCTGGGGGATGTGCTTCTGCGGAAAGGACAGACAGGGGTAGGAGGAAGAGAGGTAAGAGGGACCACATTGTGATTTGATTTTCTAGGAAATGAACAACTTCTCCAAACCAAGAATCAACGATGAGAACAAATTCCGTCCGAGGTATCGTGGCTCTATATATACCATACCAAGGACCTTTCCAACCCCCCTGCACGAAGGATCAACGGACCCGGAAGAACTACCTCTTCATTGCGGACATATTGTGTATTTGGAATCCAACCAATCCCATAATCAGAACCCGGAGGATTACGTTGGAACCTAGGAGATGGTTAAGAAGGATAGTTAAATCATGGTACCTAGGTTTCGCTCGTCAAGTTCCTGCCTGGTGATTAAATTAAAATAGGCTAAACGAGACACAGTAAGACGTGCCTAGCTCGTCACCTAATATGTGTGTTTAATCTTCCAACCCCCTCAGGTTAAAGCAGAAATATATTTCAGCCACGTGCGTAAACGCGGGAGCAAGAGAACCGATTCGCTCTTTTGATATTGCCAAGTCATGAGTACGGAAACTTTTGCTTTGTGGGAATGGAGTAGCCGGAAATTATGTAGATGATCCGGAAATCACTTACGATGATTAACATTATTGTGCCGCAATATATAGAGAAATCATATTCCAGGCACAATCTTGTAATGACTCTCAAATCATTGCAAGAAAGTAAATGGATGAAACAAACCGAGTGTCGTTTCCAGGTTATTTAATAAGACTCTGAATGTCAAAAGGATGTTTCAAATTCGATTAGAAACTGTGGAAAGCTCTGTGTTTCCACCGACCCGAAGCGAACAATTATTTGGCTCAGTTTGTAGAATAAATGTATGGAGGATAAATAGGACCACGTGATATAGATCAGCAATTTTAAAAAGAAGCTGAGAGAAACATTCAAACCACGACCTCTATGGTCTTGTTGTTTGAAGATTGAACCTCAGTAACCGCTTTGTAAATGCAAGAAGATGACAAGTTAAAGCCCGTTTTGGAAGTGAGATCCTTCTGTCAAAACACGTGACTCTGACTCCAGTTTCCGCATACTGAACATCTTCAAGTTTGGTTTACGAACGATGCCCTGGGTTATGAATTTACTTTGAAAACATATCGAGTCCGAGAATCAGACGTTAGGTATTTCGTACTTCGAGTGTAAGCGACCGTGAACCATCAATTGTCTGAGTTTCACTGAGAGTTTGAGGCACCTTCTTCCTATTCGTAGATAGCTTTTCTCCATTTACTTGAATCTCGAAATAAATCAGAACAATTATCGAAAATAAGTATATAGTAAGAACGTAGCTCAGACTGACACTTGTCTACTCTTTGTCCAATACACTGAATAAAAACCTATGTTGACCCGCTTCCATCACTACATCTTTTTTTTTATGGAAAAAATGCCCTCTGAACATTTCCATTTTTTTTTCGCTTGCTTTCCAGCACACAAAACATTTCCGTAGAACACATATCACTTACCGTGGCTCGCGATGGATATTAAGAGGTTCGCACCTGCCCTCCGTACCTAGCTCTCGTTGTTCTAGCTTTGTAGAGTAATCTCATCGAATCTGGACCTCCTTTCCTTCCAACGCGGTTAGTCACCATCACCGCTCTGCTTAGGCGCTACTCACTCTCGCCTTACCCTCTGCTCAGTTTACCCAGTCATGTAACTAATCTCGCTTTTATAAACCAATTATGATTTGCTTCCTATTCGGCTCTGCTATGCGAAAGTCGACAACTCTACACGATTATATTCAGAGGGCCCAAGTCGGCTCTCAAAAAGCCCAAACAGGACCCCTCTTCCTTTCCCTCTAAAAATATATTCTTTAATCTCTTAAGACAGATTCTTCTTATAAGATAGTAGTTTCACACGTCACTTCCTTCCTCAATCTTTACTCTTTTAATACCTTCTCTTATTAGACTCTTCTCTGTCCGCCTCTCCGAATTTATCTACTACACTACTTTTTCCTTTCTATCGCTCTCCTTAGTAATCTTTCTCTTCTATAATAATAGCTAGAATAAAGAACCCTAGGAATTTCATTAAGAGAGCTTAATAAAGAGAGTCTAAGTAGAATATAATTTATATTAATAGCTTCGAAGTTTAAAGCTATCTCGAGCCTAAGATATAAAAATCGGACATTGTTATAGCAGCTCTCAAGTAGGTTTTCCCATTGTACTGAATAGCATCCCCTTTGATAGCACTACATATAGTCTTATTGTTGAAAATGTCCACGATCCCCTCTAGTGAGGCGTGTTCGCTTACTCTATATGGCTGATCAACATTGCTCGAAGGAGCTCGGGAATTGTTATAGGAATGCTTTGAGTTTCCTTTGGGGATGATCTCGTAAAGTTGGCTGATACTGTTGAGTCATTTGGCGTCTCGTTTGGAGGAGTTGAGGATGCTGTGAGGTGTTGTTGGACCTCCACATTCGTAGACACTTTCCGACGATCTACCGTTGTTAGAAATAGAGGCAAAAATAGTCAGATTACTTACAGCGACGCTTGTGACTTATTTTGTCAATAATATTGGCGACAGTTCGGTGTTGCGAGACGTGTGCCACTCTTTTCGCAACATTTATTCGGTCCTCTACGGATAGCTTCTGGAGCGTATCAAGAGCGGTATTTTGAGAACGCCTCGCACGGAAAAAAGCTATCCAGGCCGCCTTTCCTCCATGGTCCAAGAAGATTCGCTCCGTGGTATTTTCAAGGAGGGTAGAGGCTTTCGCGAGGGCCTTCTGTAGCCCTTTAGGGATCCGCTCATCGTTCCACTTGTTTTGGAGTTGCTGTGTGAATATTGCGATTGAAGCTTCGATTGGATTTTGGTAATCCTGATACTATTTAGAGTAGTATATAACACTAATATGTTCTCAGGGCGTAGGTCGCCATGAGTTATAACAATCTGGTAACTTAAGCTTAGTGTAGAGTTGATTAAATCTAGGTAGACTAGGTTTAGCTTTCAGCGAGTAGAAACTAAGAATATTTTAAAATCTATCTTAGTTAAAATGCTTTTTGCGCTAGTCCAAACATACTGCTATAGATCTCTACACAAAAGCGGATCACCGCTGCTAAGGTATTTAGATTACAACGGCATATTCTGTAGACTCCGCAGAATCCCCCCTAATTGATACTGTATAGAACTCTTTAGTTTAGGTAGAAGATTCAGCTAGAGATTTGCAAGGGGATCTCCCTCGATATATAACATAAATATGTAGTTACAGCTTCTAATTGAGATTACCCCTAGCGGCTCCGGCAGTGGAATATCTTCTCAATGAGGCCAAATGTGACACATTGTCTGATACTCGCTAATGTCCAGGCCTGGAGTAAATTTAACTACTATACAGGCGGAGATCTTTATTATCTACTTTGAAAGAACTTGGTGAAGTACTTTCCCATCCTTCAGCATCCGCCAGAAAACAGATATAGAATCTAGAAACCTATGCAATGTATCTAATAAATCAAGCCCGATAAGTGTTTGAACTTGCTATGCTAAGGGTGAAAGGATGCTGAAGTCACCACACGGTTCAGAAATAGACCGCTGAATAACCTTTAGCTCTTGCACAACATCTAGAACGGGTGAGATGTCGTTGAAGCCCCTGGATGCGGTAGATCAGTTTCCAAATCTACAATTTACACTAACATCAACATACCTCTGAGCTCATTCAACCGCTCCGTACTATATATGATATGCGGAGAAAGATCTGCCTCTGGATTCGATTCAAGGATCTTCACCAGGGTCGAGATGAACTTGGAGTTGTACCTCGCCCGTGGCGTACGGCATTCCTCTTTGCCGGGAGTGTTGCGAGTTTGCTTGGGTTCGGTGTTCGTGTCCGTGGACACAGTTCGTTCCGGGCGGCGTCGCAGTATGTTCTTACGAGAAGGAAGATGTGATTGTTCTTTCTTCATACCTTGTGGCCGCGCTTCTTTAAAATATCAGACAAGGTATATAGCTGGTATGAATGGCTTGCTTACTTTCGTCTTGGGGCATCGAGAGTTGGCGCCTAACTTGACGCGGGACCATATGTACTGGAGGGAGGAGGGTTAGTAGCTCGTTAACCGACACTGCTGCCTAGGGCATTCAAGTTGGCGGCCTTGGCGGCCTGATCCTGCAAAGGCGAAGGGACTGCGCCAGCCCCAAGACATCCTCAATTTAAAACCTAGGCATGACTATACTTAATTTCTTTCTTTCCATATCGAGATATACCGAAGCAATAAAACATAAAACGAAACACTTCCCGACGCTCAAATATCATCATTTAATGGACACATAGCTATATTCTCGCTAAACCATCGCTTCGCACTCCTTCTTCTCCCTCCTCTGCCTCACTTCCTACCAGAAATACCTCAGATATATATTGAAGTGGCATAACCCAGCAAAGGTCCCCGTATCAGAAACATATAAAAGAACAAACACAATTCCTCACCACCAACCACCACCTATCATCTTTTGCCGCGCCTTTCCTCGAAATAGCAACAGGAATAATTAACTTCCCTCCCAACAGTTCCCTCCTAATTCTAAAACTCTGTTCCATCCGGTAACTTATCCTAGTCTTTTTCCATGCTATCTTCCAGAACTTTCTCAATAGTCGGTAAATAATCCTGATTATCCTTCTTCTTACACGCAACCCAAGACTCCCGCAAGGCTTTATCGATAGTCTCGGGTTCTCTCTTTGGATGCTTCTTTGGATATTTCTTTGGATCTTTCTTTGGATCATTCTTTGTGTCTTTCTTGGTGGCCCTCTTCGAGTATTTCATCATCAAAACTTCGGAATCGGATTATTCATCATAGTTATAAGGTCGATCGTTTTGGATATTGGAATTAGAATTCTCGGTGTTGGGCTTGCCTTTTTTGATAGGCGAAGAGGACGAATGTTGCTGCTCTTGTTGTCGCTTGGCCTGTTGTTGTTGGGCTTGTGCTTTCCGATTGTGCTCCATCATTGGTATAGCCAAGGGACGAAAATCCATAAATATCGCGAGTTCCGGGTAGTTGCAGTAACGAAAGTCTGTAAAATTGAGCGGAGACTGACGATGACTATGTATGATGACTGATGTTGAGAATTTCTTGAGCTATGTTGAGTTGGAAATTCATCGGCCTTAAGTACACAGGGAGAGCCCCTCCGCCTAGGGAAGACTCTCCCATAATACTGGTGAATAGCATAAGGTGCTCACAATAGCCACGATTCAAGCAGTACACTGGACAAAGCACTTGTGAATGTATCCATGTAAAGGACCATAAGTGAAATCCCTTACTAAGTGGTATGAAATCGGGATATGTAACGGCAGGGAGCCTTCAGCTCAAGGCAACACCTACATTGTAGGATCCTACAAGCTTACGGTTGGTTCTCCTTCTCCTGATGCTTCGCTGGGAGCATGTAGGAGAATGGAAAATAGTCATTAGGAGAATCTGGAAGTTGAGTTTTTGATTCTCTGCACTTGCTCCGGAAGACGATCAGTCATTGCTCTCCGGCACCCTCGGCCACCTTGCTACAGATTGTATAAGACAATTATTTGAATAAGTGAAGTCATTATCCGATATAGTTTAGGAGAAGCAGAACTTTGATATCTCAATCCTCCCAAACCTTCTCAAATAATAGTTTCAAATACCCGAGAACATCTCCTACAATGGCATAGAATGGTGCCGAGAAGCAAGGACCAAGCTTCCTACAATCCAGCAGCGGTACCATATCTACTTCTTCTCAAAACATACATTCTGACACCTTACTTCCCCATAATCAGGGGAGCACCTGAACACAATCACCCAAATCAAAAAGCACAAGCGCAAACAAGAACAAAAACGCAACGACAAAAACACGCCTCTGAAACTAACGATAGATTTCCCTATCCCCTGATGATCCCAAGCAAACCACAAGATCAAGCATCAAGTAAGAAAGTAAATCCTCAAAAATTTACCTAAAAACCATGCTTTCAGGTCGTAGGGTACACTGAGCCCATCCCGTTACGACCAGGTGTTCCCCTTCCACGAGTAACAGCGCGATTCCGGCCCCAAGACGAAGCTCTGGTGCTCATAGAACTTGAGAAAGAGACCGCAGCACCGACGTTGACCTCTCGAGGATGAGTTCGAGGTTGGATATTACGATTCGGGGCTTGTGGACGCTGTTGCGGTTGTTGGGATGAAGAGAACTAGACAGCGTTATAAGGCGTCGGGGGTTGGTAGGCACGACCGCCCCAGTATTTGCTCATTGTTTTTTGTTTTGTAGAGTTATTTTTGTGGTAGAGATGTTTTGCGATGGTGCTATGTGTTTTGAAGGATGCTGTGGGGAAACATAAGGAATGCCTTTCTTATACACAACTAGGCCGCTTGGCCGCTGTCTTATGAGATGAATAAGGAAATGAGATATCGAGTGATATCGACGGAACTTTCATGAATATATAATGAAGAAAATGTAGAGACTTAAAGCAGATAGGGCAATTAATCGGAACAGAACGAGATTTTGACTCAAAGGGGGAAGGAAACGGGAAAGAAAAGAGAGAGTGAAGAACCTTACTAATGAATAACATGAAAGCTAATATGAGCGGTAATGTTGAAGCAAGAAAAGTAAATCTGATAAATGATTACAATCTTGAGATGGTTCTTTTGTATTATACATACCCCCTTCTAATATCCATTTGTGATACATTTATTGTACAATCATTATTCCTTTTCTCTAATTCACGGTGGCATCGTGAGCTGCCTTTGGGACAACCTCCTCTGTATCAGTGCTTTTGGTTGCCTCGATTGTATTCTGCTTTTCTGGTTTGGTCTCGGGAGTCGAGGTCTTTTGTGGGGTGTTTGGTGTCTCTTGGATCGTTGTAGGTGTTGGCGCTTGGGATTTAGGTGCTTCTAATTCTTCCCCATTTGCTGAAGCTTCCTGTCTGGCACGTAGTTCATCCTCAATATCATCTTCTTCGTCGTCCAACTCTGAACCGTACATTTCGGGATGTAGTCGGAAGCAATCTTGCATACCCCTAGAAACTGTTAGCATCATTCTTCAACCCGGCCATAAATGCAGCAGCTTACTTGAACTTCTCTATACACTCCACTCCCTTTGGTTCTTCTGTCGAGTAAACGAAGCAACTGAATGCCTCTTTAAACTCGTCTCCGCAGGGACCGTGTGCCATTCCACCTAAACATGGGCAATCCCAATTGATCTCTCCCGTCTCTGGATTGAAAGCACCTTGTTGACCTGCCTCTTCCTCTAACCCTTCTATTCCTTCCGCGCCTTCACCGTCCTCTTCGCCCCCCTCGACTGCAGCCCCGTCCTCTTGTACCTGCGCATTCTCGAATTCCCGCTGCTGTTTCTTCTCTTCCTCAATTCGTTTCGCATATCTCTGTCTCTTTTCCTCGACAATGGCGTCTATCGTAGGTAGAGGCGACTCTTGAACATGGTGTATCGATTCCTCAACCACCTGGATTGCCGCTGCATTACCAATTAGCATTATTTACCAAAGCTACCCATTGCGACCAACCTTCTGGTTCCTCAGCAAAAATGTTGCTTGTATTGTAATAGTACACTCCTCCAGCAGCCAAAGCCCATCTCACGGCACCACTCTTCCAACTCCGTGATTTCTGCGACGGCGGAGCTGTGCTTAAAAATCTTCTCGACGGGCTGTTTTTGAGGAGGGTTCGGGAGGGTAGGATGCACCGAGGCGCGGCTCGCACTGCGGACTTGAACATGTTGGAGAATCGATTATAAAGAGAGTATTTCAAAATGCTGCAGATGGAACAAAAGAAAGGTGGCGTGAGCACATTGGACGGAATTTAGATATCGAGATGTTTTGTCATCGTCACCTATTTCCCAGGTTTCCGTGGCGGCGGAGGCTCGAGTCAAGGTCACGTGGAAATGCTTCCCGCTCCCGAGGGGTGGGGACAAACAAATAGAGCTCTTGTTTATTGTTCCAAACTTCTAGCATAATCCAAAGTATTAAGTTAGATCTTGGGGACGATTGAAATTCATCATTCTAGTCCTTGGGTTGATTCAAAATTGTCATTAGAGAAAGGTGAGCCCGGGGTGATAACCGGTGCCGATCTCGGGCCGCTTTCTATCCGTCAGTGCCGTCCTGAGAAAGCAGCAATGGATAATTATTCCTCAAAGACCTAAATCAATTTGAAATTGTTCCAAATATTTAGGATAGTATTTAAGATTCCCCCAGAAACTTTGGACAATTGAGAGTTAATACTAAGAACTTCGCTTTCACTATCCCATCTAAAGCCGTCGTGCGACGGCGCACTCAGCAAAACACTCCCGTCATCTTGATTTTGCTCATCAATACACAATCGCCCTTTTCCGTCCCCCCTTCCATACCCATCTCTTCATCATCTCCCACCTAGGATTTTGTCGCCCTTTCCATCTGGCCTAGGGTACCCACAAGAAAGATGGCGAATGAAACAACGATTTGGCATCCAGCCGATATCTTCTCAGATAGTCCCAATGCACACGGAGACTACTCTCTTGTCGTACTCAACCAGCCCATGGAATTAAGACCCTCAGTCTACAGCAAAATATGGGAGAACTGCAGATACAAAGTAGCTGCGGATGGAGGCGCCAATCGCATTCACGATATGAACATGCAGCACCAAGATATTCTGGGGGTCGACCTCGTCATCGGAGATCTCGATTCACTCCTTCCCCCCGTTCGAAAATACTGGGAGGGAAAGCGCATTCCAGTCGTCCACGACCCAGACCAGTACTCGACAGATTTCACCAAGGCTGTCAACAACATTTGGTCTCCCGAAAAACCATCACCAATGAACATCGTCGCCTTAGGTGGACTTGGCGGACGAGTTGACCAAGGAATCTCTGTTCTGCACCATTTATATCTCTTCCAAAAGACCTACGAGTCTGGCAAGATGTTTCTCCTTTCGAGTGAAGGGATCACGTTTGTCTTGAAGTCCGGAAAGCACAAGATCCGGGCTCAGCAAAACCATCAAACGATGACCTTGGGCAAGAACGTTGGGATTATTCCACTCAAGGAGCCGTCTGTGATAAGCACCAAGGGACTTGAGTGGGATGTCACGAATTGGGAAACAGAGTTTGGAGGCCAAATCAGCACCAGCAATCACGTTGTGGAGGAATGGGTAACGATTGAAACGACAAAGGATGTTCTATTTACGATCGACTTTGATGTTTCGTCAGCGAATTCTTCTTAATGGAAGGAACACCTGAGGGCGTACACAAAGTGCCATTGTTCAAGAAGACTCGGGAAGTTAATCTAAAAGTTTGGAATAATTAAGTTTAATTATTCTCAATCATTTGGGACAATCGAAGAAATGGAAAGTGCACCCTGAGGAAGATGGATGTAGTTGTGAACAGGGTAGGAAAGGCGGGGATTGAGCACAAAAGAGGTGCGCTTCTGAGCTTTTTGTTTAGGAGGTTCGCTTCTTCCTCGTGAGAGTTGACTACCGGCGTGTCTCGCGTCGAGTTTCTGGTTTTCTATCAATTGGGGGTTGGAAGGAAGGAGCGAGGGGAGGTAGAGCGCCCTTAGCACAGCAAATTTGCCAGTTAAATATGGACCCCAGCATATTTATTCCCATATTACCTTCTTCAAATACACCAAATATCTTTACTTCGCCCACCATGGATCAACCAATATATCCTCCCCGAGAGATAGAGGTTTGGAATAAAGCACATATCGAAGGACGCGCACATACATGGTTTATTGCGGAGAAATTATCACTTGCTGCAGCCTCCAAAGAGTGTTATTCAGTATCACAACGACATTGACCCTTTATAGGCGCTTACAAAAGGTCGTTAGTAGAATAATTTTCGAACGCACTCGACGACGGGCGATGATATTATTAGCTGAGTCCCATTCAACTTCATGCTCAATACTGGCGATGGAGGAGGAATGTTAGACGAATCTTTCGTCCGAGGCAGAAGATAAGTCTCCTACCTGTGCATGTTTCGAGCCTGGTAGATGTGGATGACCCAACAACATTGAGACTTGGGTTCCAGACACGGCCAACAACCTCGCGATGATGCTCGCTGCACCGGGAGATGACCAAGACAGCATGGTACATAATTGATTCTGAAAGGCAGATGTCTGAAGAGGGAGGAACGAATCCATCTTAAGGTTGTTTGTTTGGTATGTCGAGAGAAAGAACTTGGATTGATCGCATTTCTGTATTCTTGAGTAGGCATCTTTTCCAATGGAAGCGAATCTCGTTGTTCCAAGTTTCTTGTACAATTTTTTAAATAATTTCGGGAAACTAACTGGGTCAAACTTTGAAATTTTGCTTTTGGATTACTCTAGCGATTGAGAGTTATATTCAGGTCACGTGAGCACGCACATTTGGCGCGACCAGGGCCAGCTGGAGCCCTTCAGAACTTCGACCTCAACCCAAATTTTGGAATCTCAAGGGCGAGATATATCGTCGATTCTGGCATTATGAAGTAGTCAATTAACCCATATATTCCGTAATGACTTCCCCATTTCGTTTTTCTGCATTTCCTTACGCCACCGGCGTCACAAAGCAAACAGACGGTGAATCTAGATTTGCGTCTTTGTCTGGTTTCCCCTCCTTGAGTTGGGGGACATAAATACGCACCTGCTCTCCCGGTGATTTTCCTCCAATTTCAAACTCATTCGCAAATAAACTCTACCTCCACAAATCATTTCAACCTCTCAACCTCTCTCTCTCTCTCTCTCACACACACACAACCCCTCATCATGTCTGGCAAGGGAAACTCTGGCTCCAGCAAATCCGGTTCTTCTTACACTCCATACACCGTTACTGGCAGTGGTGCCAACTCTCAAGTATGGCTCCCATCTCTTCCATGATAGTTGAAATTCAACTCACATTTCCAGGGCAATTCCTATGACACCCGCAGCCAACCCTCTGGTGGTGCTTATCATTACAGCAACAATGGTACGTTCCCTACTTCCCATTTCCATTTCGTCTGCATTTACGGGATGAGACTAACGTGAAACAGATGGTTCTTACTACTACTCCAACGGCAACAACTCAACCTACCACAACAACGGACAAGGCAGTTCTACCTACACTGCTCCGAACGGAAATGTCTACAAGAAGTAGGAAGGGTTTTTATGGGAGCTCGGGGTTGCAGTTTGCCTTTTGATGCGGATGCGGATGCGGATGCGGACTGGGCGTTATTTGGGATCTCGATGCTCAAGGGTTGGGAATTGATTATTTGATATTCTTGCTCTTGTCTACGGACTTTGGCGCAATAAAATCGGGTTTCGCATTTTTGTAACCAAGAAATATGGCTTCTTTCTTCCACTTGTAACTTGTGACTGTATTCCCAAGAATATGAGTGCTTTTCGAAATCTTGATGCCCGTAGGAATTTGGGTCATTTGATATCATCAATACCCAACTGCTTTCTTTCTCGTCTACGGACTTTGGGATATTGGGTTAGGAGGAAGTAATGGATACCCGTTTTGCATTTTTACAACCAAAGGGGGTTTTCTGCTTGTGCCTTCATCATTATCATTGCAGCCAATACGATAGAATAGTACACCAAGAGATGGAGATATTAGCAGAATAGGACACCTGATCTCTTCTATTCTGAGTGTTTGATTGTGATTCGAAAAGTTCTAGAAACCAGGGAGGCGCAGGAAATCGAATACCTCTGCTTTCCTCGATCGTTTGACCAAGACTCTATAATAGTTTTGTTTTCCTAGAAATGTGGGACAAATTAAAGAAACGGGAAGGGACTGTGTTAGGGAACTATGTACGAATTTCTGCAAACTCTGCTGGTTGCAATAATTAACTTTGGTCTTTCTAGAAGTGCTGAGACACTCGTGGAATTTTCTACAGTCGCGAATTCATGAGGTTTGGTGAATCGCTCATTGCAAAGTGGCGGTTCGTTTGCAGTGTCAAAGTGTCTCGCCTCACGCCTTCCCCTACAAACGCAGCCCTGGACTCTTGAAGAACCTCTTCCGTTTCATCTCTAAATTCAACCTGCCACTTTCCAAGCAGTCACCAAGTCAAGATGCCCGACAAAAAGCCCAGCCAAGAAAATGCCGTGAACTCTGGCTCTTCCAGTTCGCAATTTTATCCCTACACCATCACCTCCAGAGGAACAAACTCTCAAGCAAGTTAATTTCTAGTCAAATCAATTCCCAAAAACAACTATCTAACTAAACCACAGGGAAACGATTACGATACTCGCATTCAACCAGGCGGTCCAGGCTATCATTACAGCAACAGTATGTTCTACTTCCATCCTTCCTGACCCCTCAAATCTGCAGCTGACATTGTTTGGTGTAGATGATAAGTCTTGGTACTACAAAAACGCCGACGGTTCTACCTACCACGATAATGGAAAGGGTCGTGCAACATATACAGCCCCAGATGGAAAGGAGTATGTGAAGGAAAGCATGGGTGAGAAAGGAGGAGAGAAGGAGGAAAATGAAAATGATGGTTATGAGGGGGAGTCAGACGACGGAGGACAAGTTCAAGAGGGAGAGGAGGAAAGCGGATCTGATGAGGGATCTAAAGACGCCGAATCTGGTGGGGAATCCGACGTCGAATCTAGTGCTGGATTTAGTGCTGGATACGATGGAGACGACGGTGGAGATGACGATGACTTCGACGACGACTTTGATGATGACTACGGATATGATTTCGATGATGATGATTGAGCAAAGAAGGATTTCTGTCTGCTCTTGGGTGTTCTTGGGATCTCAATTCTAGATTTGGCAAATAATCCTTTGCTACTTTTGCTCGGATGGGGGGCCAGGAGGGCAAAATGGCATTTTTGCAAATTGTTTCATCCTTTTGGTTGTGACTGTAATTTTGAAACACTTTTGATTGGGATAATTGAACATGAGCTGTGTACTAAGCCCGTAGTGGGTGAACTAGGCATTGCCACTAAGTTGGTCGCGCCAACTAACCACCTTACTTCATCTCAAAACCAACTGCATATTTAGTTCCTAATTCCTCGTTTAACACTGAAGTTAAAATGTCCAGCTCCCAATCCCCCCCTCAATACAGCGCGGGTTACGGAAATACCGTCAATCCAACCGGCAGTCAATCCCGCTCCCAAAACTCAAACGGACACCCCGCACTTTCACCGGTAGAGGTGTGAACTCACAGGGAAACAAGTACGACAATCGAGATGAGCCTTCTGGTAAAGGCTATCATTACAGTAACAAGGGTTTGCATTTCCCGCCTCATTTTTCCTACTTAACTGACTTGGAATTGCCCATGCAGATGGGTCTTACTTCTACCAGCATGACGACAATTCAGCCTACTATAACGATGGAAAAGGCAATTCAACTTACACTACACCGAATGGAAAGATATACAAGAAGGAGGGTTTGGCTAAGGTGGCGGAGTATAAAACAGTGAATGTCGAGGAAGAACCAATTAAGAAGGAGGAAGTGGATGAGAAGAAGGCATACGAAAGTGGACTCCAGGATGGAAGAGATGCTGGATTTAAGAACGGATACAAGAGTGGATTTCATGATGGCAAGACTTGTGGCTACAGTGTCGGATATGACCATGGACACGAGGATGGATATGAGGATGGCTACAACAGAGATAACGTGGATAAGTAAGGGGTTATGGAGGGGGGATTCGGCTTTCTTTGAAACACACGCACTTGGGTCTTTGGGTTTCGGACCTAGACTCCGGGGCAACGAAAGGATGTTGACAATAGTTTTGCTTTCTTCGCCAGGCTGGGAACAGAAAGATGTAGTGAGGGAAATATAATTCGCTCTATACTTGCAATTTATGTCTGTGAATTAGATAAGCGAGTATGCTACATTCGAGAGGAAAAATGGTCACTGTTCTCCGGCACATTTCATGAGCAAGAATCGCACTTCAAATTTGGTCTCATTGCCCCAAATCTTCTACCTTTGAATCTCAATACTTTTATTTGACCAATAGGTTTACGAAATCTAAGAACCATTCTCAACAAGTCGCCACTTCTACACCAAACGAGGGACACTAAGCCCCAAAAGGGCTCGTTGCTCATCAGTAAAAAACTCTAAAAACAAGTAGTCTTCCTCAGCAGCTATCTCAACTTCTTCTTCGCTTAAAAACACTAGATCCAACACCAATTGCTTGAGGTATCCCATGTCATACAATATTTGTAAGTCACCCACATGACCATCAAAACCAGCCCTTGCCTTGGTTTTGTCTATAATTTCTACATCGCGAAGTACATCAACCCTTTCTATTCCTCTGGTCTCACAAAAAGTAGTCACCATGTCCCCTACAATTGTAGACAAAGGAACGGATAATTCGAGAGTGTCGTAGTTCTTAGAAGTCAAGGTGACTTCTGTTCTATGGGCTTTTCTGGTGGCGTTGAACTCCTCTTTACGTCGAAGGAACTCGAGTCTTCGCTGAATTGTCATGACGGGCAGTCTTTGCAAAGATGGCTTGGTCCATTCTGCTCCCAGAACTTTGTGTTGCAAGATTAATCCAGAAAGGTGAGCTTCGTCCATCCAAAGAGATTCCTCGGCTTCAGTCTGTAAATCACCTCTTTGAATGAATTCGTCTAAAACTGGGTGGTAGGGGTCGTTGTCTGGATAAATGTGATATTCTGGGTCTTCAAGTGCATCTGAGTGGTCGAGAAATGCCAACTTGGAACAATCCTTGTTTTGATGATCGTGATATGGTGCTATTAAAGTGATTGTCCGCAGATTTCGAAATTTACAAAAAACACGATGAGCCATCATTCCTCCAAATGGCCCATCTATGTAAATTGCGAGTTTCGACACCTTTTCGGCATCGACGGAAAGAATCTCGTCCAAGTAGTAAGGTGTACCATGATCTTGGTTTCTGATGTTCAGCCGGCACCCCCAGCCGAGATACAAGGTATCAAGTTCGAAGCTGAATGGGGTCGAAGGGGGTGTATCCGCGGTCCCGAATGACTTTGGGTACATCTTTTCCCCAACCATAGCTGATTCTATACAGGCGCTGAATAAAGGAAATGTTCTTTGAGAAGCAAACCTCCAGATTTCGTCATCATGGGTTGAGACCATTTCTAGATATACGATTCGTGAGGTTGCTTCTGCCTGGGATTGCCAGCTCATTTCCCAGATCAATTTTCGAATTTCGAAAGGAAAAAGAGAGAATTGGGGAAATGCTGGACGCATCATTTTCGAACCTTCGGAACATGGAAACGTGGCTGCTGCCATATTTCCTAGAGGTAGTTGATCTGTCTGCTAACAATGTTTTCATTCCAAGTTCAACTCGAGGCTTGAGGTCACTTGGAAAGTGGGGTAAATCAACCCCTGCTAGTGTGAGCTACATAAAACAACCCACCTGAATTGTATAAGTCTTGTTTTATTTTGCTGGCAAATAAAACACCAAAGGCAAATATTGTAACCTCATCAGAAATTACCGAAAAGAAAATTCTCCGAGAAAAACAAATGCTGAGTTGGAGGGAGCCGTCACGTTTTTGTCACGTGCTCGCGTCGTTAGGGGTTGGTGACCATCGAGTTCATATCTGTCTCGCTCTATGCGGTCAGATTATCCTTGAACAATTTAAGATTTTCTCTTGTAATATTATTGTGAAAGGTGAGATTACTGAGAGGATTCTACTGCCTTTAGGTTGCGACGGACCCTATTGGAGTGATGTCAACCCGAATTCTCTCGACACGATTGTCAAGAACAACATACCTTGGTTATCGATGAACCAAGGTCTTGCAAAACCCAGGCCAATTACCCTGGTATCAATCCAATTCCAAACAGATGTGGATTTGGTGCGATTCGATTTGAACGATCTACGAAGATCAACGATTTCGCAGGAAAGCATGACGCGATCCAGCAGATGAAGGTGTACTTGCATGTAGTTCGAAATACATACAAGTCGCCACGAATGGACGCTGCATTTGCAGCTGCCAGCATGAAAAATATCGGGCCGATGCCCAATGTTGAATGTTCTGAGTAGACGATGTTTACTAAGCCAGCGAAAGTAATGATTAGATTAGATTAGATTAATGGCCATTAATCTAATCTAATCAACGCTTTTTAGTCGTTAATCATAATCTAATCTAATCTAATCACGTTAATCAGATTAATAATTGATTGATTGATTAATATGGCACGTGATCGGGCCGGCATAATCGGAGGCCGGGCCAAATGCTCGGAGTGGCATCGGAGTGGCGTTCCGTCGCTCCGGAGCTTAAACGAGACCTCCTAAGCAGTCTTTATTTTAAGCCTTAATTAATTAACTATTAATTATATAATAATAAATATATATTATTAATATATATAATTACTAATATTAAGCTTTATAAGCCTTATAAATACTTAGACATAACTATTCTATTCTCTCTATATTAGCTGGGAAGTATCTACAAACACCTACTACTTCGGCTCCTAGCGAGAGGCTCTTTAGTCAAGCTGCTCTGATTATTTCAAAGCAACGTAATAGACTCTCTCAAGAGACCTTTGAGGCTATTACTAGCTTAAAGAGCTAGGGCTTCTATATAGAGGAAGAGACAGAGGAAGAGAAGAAGAGAGTAAAGAAGGAGGAAGAAGAGAAGAAGAATGGAAAGAAAGAGCCCGAGTTTGAGGATAACTACTTTATTATTAATTAGTATATATATAATTATATAGTAATTAATCATATTAATCTAATCAAGGAACCTATTAATCATAATCTAATCTAATCTAATCACATTAATCAGATTAATAAGTGATTAATTGATTAATTTGTTCTCACGCTGTACTCAGCTGACCGAGAGAGTGTAAGTAAACGTTCCCCCCAAATTTCCTACAAATACCACAACTGCCATCGATTCAAATTCTTTTTTTCGGGTCAAGTGATACTCCTCTTTAAAGTCTCGAAAGTCAATAAGAAACAAACCTTCGGTGATTTTTTGACATGTTTCGTAAGACAGAAATCCACATGAGGAACATAGTAGCCTGAGCTAGCTCTTCGAAAAGCGGGGCCAAAGCTAGCAGCGGAAAGCATACGCCAATCACAGGCAGATCCACTACTAAGCGAACCCTGCTTCAGAGAGTGAATATAAGGAGAAATTACGTCGATCCTTGTTGTCGGGCGGTCTCATCGACAACATTCCTTTCGTTCCAAATTAATGTCTCATAGAAACTTTTCATTAAGCGAGTCAAAACCAGATCACTCGCAGCGACCAACACTCTACAGCTGCAGATGTAGTAGTGCGTCAATGCAACCAGACCAGGAAACAACAGGCGGCCGAGAAAACAGACCAGGAACAGATAAAAGTCCTTTGACCAATAGATGGGCCTTGGGCAACGACCAGGAACAGGGGGAGAGACAGAGAGTGAATACCTGGAGCGCACTTGACAATAGATGACCTTGAGCAAAACAAACAGGCGGTAAGTAAAATATGACCTTAAAACGACCACCGACCACCACTTTTTTTGGTGGCGATATTTGAGATGTCACTCTCTTTCTTGACAATAGAGCGAGGGCCGACAAGCCTCAGCTTCGAACTCGCTTTCGAGATGCTTTCGAGGTGCTTTTGAGGTTCCCAAGAACTTACAGTTGAAGTCCCCAGCTTATCACCTCTTCAGCCCTTCGCGAGGTTGAGGCGTAGCCTCAGTTCCGTCAGACGTAAAAGTCAGCTGGACAGAAATTCAAAAGATCTACGAAATCGATCTCGAAAATCAAGATGCGGCAAATGAAAGCCACACATAAAAGAATGGCACGCATTCACCTCCAATTCCCGACAAAGACCCGAGCTCATATCCTATAAGGAAGAGGACCCAAGGGTGGACCCACCTCTAAGCGAGAGCAAGACTTGTAACGAAATAAGAACGATCGTTGCAACAAACAACCTCTGGTGGTCGAGTGGTCTCATCGATGACTCGTCAATGATTCGTAGCTAACATCTCACAGGACCTTTTCGATATAACATATAAGAATGGATCCCTTATAAGTTAGAGTTAAACCTTCGCTTAACTGTGATTAGATAGTCCCGGGGCCCGTGTTGTATTACCAGCACACTTTCGTCAACTTACAGCTGCAGATGTGGGGATTGTGAGCAACGGCAATATGGCAATACAGATCAGAATGAGGCAATTTGGGATTTAACACAGTGAGCTGGCTGTGCAGTGGGCTTGCTTCCAGTTGATTTGTAGGACGTAAGTAAATTCCTCCTCCTCCAATAACGACCCTCGACCACCACCTTTTTTTTACGTTTTGATCAAGCTTCAGATCCAAACCCCCTTCATCTTGCTACTTTTAAACCCAAGCGCATTTTGTTTTTGAGCTGGTAGCATCCCAACTCTCCACGTTCACCTCATCCACCCTCCCCATACAACCTCCTCGGCCAAATGTTGCACGCAGTCTTAACACCCCTCCTTAACTCCAATCCCGCATGCATCGTCCGCCGATCGCCCGTCTCATTCGCGTGCAAATTAACCCAAAAGACCGCGTTTCCCATACTAGGAACGAACATTGTTCCCCCTTCCTCATGCTTCCTCCACTTCCCATTCCCGTCCCCAGCAACCTCAACCCTAGGAAACCAAGTCTCGCCCCCTTCCCTCTCCTCATATTCATCAAGATAGACAAAAAAGCTGCCAATGCGATTGAACCACACCCTGTCGAGAAATCAGCAAATTTTTTACTTCTCAAGCTCGTTCCCTTCAGAGGTTCACTGCCACTCCTATCTCTTTCCCCTCACCAACCCAAAAAAAAATCAAAGGTCACTCACTCCCTCCGCCCCTTAATAGGCTGCGGCCTCTCATACCAATCATAATGCTCATCAAATTTCTCCCCCGCCTTATACCTCACAATCTGCGGTATACCAAAATCCTCATGCGGCGCAAGAAGAGAGGGACCAAGGAACGAACGAGCGCGAGAAAGAAGACAAGCTACTGCTGGATCTGAAGGTTCAAGCGGCCCAGATTGCGATGTGCGATCTTGAGTTCGTGATGTGCTGGAGCCGGGACGATAGATTTCGGAGGCTGAGAGGGTTGGTTCGCTGGGGTGGTTAGTATGCGGTTTGGCATGGGTGCTTGGAGAGACGAGAAAGAGGGCAAGGGTGAAGCACTGAAGATGGGTTGGGAGAGGAAAGTAACTTACCCAACCGCAACTAAATCCCTAGCTTCCTCTCTTGAAACAAAATCATTGATGTAAATCATCAAAGGATCAACCGATATAATCTCAGTGGTATACTGTTGATCTTGACAAACATACTCCTCGTTTGCCCCAAAACTAAAAATATCTTTGACAGAGGAGCTTGTTCTCTCGCCAGAACGTGTCCATAATCCCAGAAGTAATGCAGAGAAGATGGCGGTCCAGCTCAATGCTGTTTTCTTGCTTGGAAGGATTGCCTGCGCCATTTTGAGTTGTTGGGCGAGGAGTTGGAGCGAGGTGGAACACTCACCATGATCTTCCTGGGGTTCAACTCGAGGACTCGAGAAGAAAATTGCAACCTGTCGTGCCCAGCAAAGTAACACTTACATCACTCCACCCAAGTGCCGATATCATTCACATCCCTACATACATCCAAATGCGCATCTCCATCCCTCGTTGCCTTCGGAAGCAACCCACCTCATTCCAAACAAGCGATGCCGACAAGCAATGGAACAATAGCAGGTACCGCTCGGTCACATTCTCTCAACCACTGGTCGGAAAATTCACCCCCCAAAAACTTCCGTAAACGCCTAATTTACTTGTGGTTGCATTTACAAAAAGATGGAAAAAATATCACGAACTTGATTTGCTTCAAGGGGAAAGGGGGGTGACATGCGGAAGAATAGGGGCTTTGAGAGTTCACGATTGGTCAAGACAAGGATTCAAATGCGGGGAAACACAAGCTTTGTGTTACAACGATGCAACCGCATGGCAAATAGATGGAACGATTGAGTGGTTTCTTTTGGAAACACTAATTTGATTCGTAAATTGAATAACCTTTTTTGTATCTTCGGCACCTCAGCGATGCCATGAAACCTTTTGTTTAGCTCACTAACGCCTTTCCCAGCGGTGAGCAAATGAAATGAGATTGGAAGAGGGGTACTCGGAAGCACTGCCGAAATTCCGTGCATATGGTGCATATGTGATTGTAAACCAGCTGAACCTTTTCAGTCATCTTTGATATCATCAAAATCTCTCTCCATCATCCTATCCTCCGCATCTGGATCGTTCTCGGTAGGTCCTGCTCGGGTACTAAGAACTACAAAACGTTAGCTTTTCTCCAGTTTACCTCATTCTCCGAGATCGTTTAGAAGAATCGGAAGGTCGATTTCTCAATTCTTCCAAATGCTCTGGCACAATTGTCGAAATTGTCTCAGAATTCTAGGGTAATGAAGGGCTTACCTGGCTCCTTCCAATCCACCATCTTCTCGTTCTCCAGAAAGGTGTAGAATGAGCAGAAAACCCCAGCCATATCGAAGAACTTGTAACCATTATCAAGCTCACAAAGACATACCTCTAGCTTCATACCGGGGTAGAGAAGCCTCGCGACTTGTGGCTCAAGCCAGAACGTCTGCTCTCCAGAAGGAATGACTTCGGGCATGTCTGGTTCGTCCAATCTTGGGCCCTCCCATGTTTTGCATTTGACGGGGACTAGTATATCCTCAGAAGTGGAAGTTTTCAATATCTCGAAATTTCTCTGTTCCACGCTGACGAGACTGTTGATTTTGTTGAAGGAAACTCCACGAGTGGAAAGGAATTTGGCTCCCTTCTCGAAAATCTCATTGGCAGTCTTCTTGTCGAGCGCGATATCTCCGAGGTCGGCCATATTTCCGTCCTCCCATGGTGTTTCAGGCGCACAAAAGGCTGCATATTGGCCACCAAACAGGGTTGATAGAGCCATGTTGAATCTGCCTGGCATAAGTGGTCCAAGTTCTCGAATGGCCACAAGTTCCTTCTCAGCAAGCACACAAACCTTTCTCGCAGCCATGATATCACTTGTGTACTCCAGGCAGA
This sequence comes from Calycina herbarum, assembly GCA_001414485.1. Lineage (NCBI taxonomy): Eukaryota > Fungi > Ascomycota > Leotiomycetes > Helotiales > Pezizellaceae > Calycina > Calycina herbarum. The sequence continues at coordinate 66,910 of LLEY01000188.1, read as the reverse complement.
CTTCATGCTGTAGGAGATAATCGAGGAAACTCTTGATCACCTTGCTACACAGCTTGATCATCTCCATATCGTCCAGTGCAATCATTGGTACTCTGTACGAGCTAGAAAGGGTCAGCTTTGTATATTCAATGGGTTGGGAGGTACTCACAAGAAGGCCTTCGCGACACCCTCAAAATCAACGACCCACTGGTCAGCTTCGGTAGGGTCGTAGTATTTCTTGTTTACTGCACCACCTGCTCGAACAAAGTCGGTTGCTTGAAGGGCAGCAATTTCCTCGGCAGTTGCAGTGGCAAGCGTTTCCTCGTCGAGGGCACCTCCCGTAAATTGTTTTGGGGATGCGTCGACACCGCCCAAAGTAAGATACTTGGTCAGGATATTACCGCGCTTCTCGTCAAGCTTGCGACGGGCACGGAAGCGTTGGATGCATGCCTGGATACGATCATGGAAAGGGCGTTCGGGGTTGTAGATGTTTTCGGTCTCCTCTACATACTCTGTGGGGGTGACTGGAGGGTCTGCGTAGAACTCTGTAGATATGTAAGTATGGTTTCTGGTTTTGGAATGGAGAGAAATTCACCTTCAAAGCCAGTTGGCTTCGGCTTCTTGCTTCTGGCCATGGTTCCGTGTTTAGTCTTGTCGACGGGAGAGGCGTTGGTGGGATTGGTGTCGAGAAGGTTGAGATGTCAAACGTTGAAGAAGTCAAGGTTCGAAGAGGATGGGGAGGAGACGAGGTAATGGTGGCAGGTGAAGACGGGAGGTACTTTTGGTGAATCAAAAGGTCAATTGCTGAACCTCACTATCGCGGCTGGGTGTTGCGCATGAAAATTGAAGGATGTTGCGAGGTGTGTTGAGAAAGGAGCCTTCAACAAGAAGAGAATGGGTGGGGAGAGGTTCGGGTCGGTGATGTCAACTGTAGCAAACAACAAACAGATTCAACGCTCACCTTTAGAAAACAATTTGGAACCGTAAAACCACCCCGTCGAATTATCCTTGCCTCGTTTCAAATTTAACGGGATTACAATTCCTATTTTGAAATATGGTTTTGTTGACAAGCCTTTCCATTTTATCAAATTTTCTGTTTTTCAGTATCCTTTTTATCTTGCTTTCCCAGAGATCGAAGATTCGCCATTTGAAGTCAATTAGCTCAAGTTTTGATCTTGTAGAAGGCTGGGTCTTTTATCTGCGTACTCGTACACTGCGAACTGGACCAAAAAGTATCGTTCCTGAGTATTTAAGAGAAACACAAAGTCGAGGTTCTAATTCTTCTAAGCTTTCTCGAACAATACTTTTGATTGCCCAACGTAGCTCGCACAATCCGAGGAGGTAGGTATACACAAATGCTCGGATAACTTTCTCAGCCATTCGTTCGACTTTGGACCGTCTTGACAGCTTTTAAATAGCCCCAATACATATATATTGCATATGTGACTACTTACTGCCTGTGTTGAAATTTCATCCAGAGTCTACGCTGAAAACTAACGTCAAAAGTTGTACTAGTTGTCAGTTCAAGCAAACAATACAAATGCCTCTTGACAATTGTAAAGATTTACAGGCTAGCTAGAGATTTCTGTTTGTAAGCTGGAAGCAGCCAAGTGATCTAAAATGTTACCTGCCAGAAGTAGATGCTCGGTGTAGCAATCCGTAGCGAATAAGAAGTTGAGGTAATGCAGATATTTCCATCGATATGATAGAATACTGTCGTATCTGCAGCTTAGGCGAGCTCACGATGATCAGTAAAGCGGCAGTAAGTACTTCAAGTTCTGTAAGGTCCTCCTGCATCTCTTGTTGTTCCAATTTTGTAGTATTTCCTGCCGCTTTTTCTTTTACCGAGCGAGTATATCGTGATTTCGGCGGCGGTGTCCGGTCCATTTCAGCGGGAAAATAGAATGTTTGCTTAGAATCAGATCAGATGTACGGTCAGGCCGAGTTGCGATAATCGCAGGGTGGTGTTGTGCTTTTAGCGGGTCTGCAGTGCGTGATAGTTGTATGTACGTGGCCGATCTGGTGGAACCTGGGGGTGCAAGTATTGCCAGTACTAGTCTTGGTAGAACAACGCTTCCAATGTTCGATGTGCCTTCTGTTGCTGTAAATAGTACTTTTAGTACCGTATCACCACGTTACGTTCCTTGGGGGCTGTTGAGGCTGTGTGGAAGGCGAAGATGCTACGGAAGCATCGGGATGCCTCGTTTTCTCACCTGCGTTGTCTGCAGGATGTTGTTGGTTGGAAACGAGCTGGGCACTTCATTTGCCCGCGGGTTGTAGAGAAACACTCACCGCCTGCAGCCCAGGAAGCCAGCGATCACTTCAGCGCCATTCAGGGCCTAGCGTCATCCCCCCACCAATTATTTTAGTACCTGTTCCCACTGCAGCCCACTGAATCCCCAGCCTGTAGAACCTTGTTTTGGGGCTAGCTGGGCTAGCTGGGCTACAATATATTAAGAAAATAGATCCCAGTCCTCCTCGTTTCTCCTCTGCAAGTACGGACACCACTCTACCACTCTACCAGCTACACCTGTTGTACTCCACCAAAAGCACCAGCTGCGCATGTGTCGTGGTGCATACTCGCATACCAGGTACTTCTCTGCAGATTGCCCTCCAGGGTTACTCTGCAATTCACCACTCACCACTCACAGCCAACCCGGACACCAAAGTCCCCCTGAAAGGGAACTGTTGCTCAGCCTTCTCACGAGAGACATTCTCCTTTATGCAATCGCCCAACCCGCGCCAAATCCTCAAATCTCCCAAAGTTCGGCGCATACAATTCCCACCGCCCATCCGTCCTTCTCATCATGATAGAGTCATAGCAATTTGCGACTAGAAGCCATATCCAGTCACCATGGCCAAACCAATACCGCAACATGCGGATCTGATCGAGTACAAGCACGGTGTGGCGGGCCAGTAAGTTTGGGGTTTCGGCCCCCATTGGAAATTATTTCCCAACCGCCAAGAAAGAAAAGAGAAACTGACCTTGCGATCCAGCGATGGCACCCTCTGCGACGTCAACGGCGAACTCTTCATAAAGCCCTGCACCTCGCACGAAATCTCCTTCTACGAGGAATCATTCGCTTCCCACCCCCAGTTCGCCGAGTACATGTCTACATATATGGGCACCCTAACCCTAGACGAAGAACAACAAGGAGGCAAAACCATTGAAGAAGCCGGCGCAGCCCTGATCGCAAAACACACCATCCCCGAAGTCGTAGTCTCCCCTGTCAAGAAGCTCTCGAAAAAGATCCGGACCACCCAAGCGGTAGTCCTAGAGAACGCCGCGCATGGATTCGTGAAGCCGAATATACTTGATATCAAATTAGGCGTGAGATTATGGGCCGACGATGCGGATTCTGCGAAGAGGGCGAGATTCGATAAAGTTGCGAATGATACTACGCATAAGAAATTCGGGTTTAGGATAGCGGGGATGAGGGTATGGCAAGGTCATGGGGCGAAGGGGGAGGGGATAGATGCAGATGGTTATAAGGTCTATGACAAGTTTTACGGGCGACAGACGATTCAGGACCATAATCTGCACGACGCATTTCATAACTTTCTTTTCGTAAAGTCGGCTGGTGTCGATGAGGAATTGGGGAAGCTGGTGGCGCAGGCTTTTACCGCTAATGTGTCGAGGATTCAGGAAATTATAGAGGCAGAGGAAAGTCGTATGTTTTCTTCGAGTCTCCTTTTCGTATTCGAGGGAGATGGAGAAGCTCTGAGAGCTGCTATGGAAGAAGCGAGTCGGTCCCCAGCAACGCTGGTAAACGGAAACTCTAACGGGTTTGTGGAGGACGACGAAGAGGACTTGGATGAAGATCTAGGTCCCAAAATTTATACAGTAAAAGTCATTGACTTTGCACATGCCCAATGGACACCAGGTTTGGGACCCGACGAGAATGCGTTGACCGGCATTCGAAGTGTGGTTAAATTCCTGGGCGAGATAGGAGGCGAATCATGATCCCTCTTCCCCAGAATGGGGTCTCAGAAAATTATGAATGGAATGGGAAGGGCATGGGAGCATGGAGTTCGCTTTGGGATGGACTGCACTGGACGGAAAACTTTTAGATGGGAATAGCTGGTACATATTTGCATGATGCTGCCATTTGTGCTAGATACCCACAACAACAACATCAACATTAGAGCAGCATGAAAAAAGAAGAAAAATCCTTCGCTGGTTTTCAACAATAACAAGAAAGAAAAATTAAAATACAAGAGCATGTCAACTTTCAACCAAGACAGGATAGACAAAATGTGATTTTGCGAGCTTGTAGATTTTGACCCCTATTTTGAAAGCGATTACAACCGAGATTTTGAAGGCACTCTGACTCAAGTCCTTTTCTAGACCAGACTCGGAGTAAAAGAAGCAGTCCATTATTTCCAAGGGCAATTGAACATCTAAGTAATAAGTAGGTACTCCTCGGTTCCCTGGGGGGCCATCGCAAGAAACCCTAGGACGGGCATTACTTTGCAGAGTTACCTAGAGGACGTGTTCACGAAGGTCAAAGTAAGGTTAGAAACGACCAAGGATCCGAAGGCATACATACAATGGGCCGTTCCTTCCCACCAGTGTTCCAGAACTATTAGAGTTTCCGAGCTGTCGTCATTTTCAGTCACGGAATTCACGATGTGAAAAGAGCCCTGAACCACAGTTGGGTTAACGAGGTGGTTAGTGTCACAAGACAAGTACTACCTCCACCTAGGTACAAATCCCTCTCTCTTCACGAATTTTGTGGAAATCGAGTGAATTCATGTTAGACTGACAGAACGAAGAAGATAAGCTGATTATATTTTTCTGTCCTGAATCCTGCTTCAATTGCTTTTCCAAGTCTTTTCCAAGACCATGAGGGGAACAGAGTACACAATCTCAAATACAGCTTCAAAAAATTTCATTCCTCATGAAACTCCATTAATTCATATTAAACTAACAGTAGTCTCAGGCCAGGTCCCCCAAACCATCGGTCTATCTGTAATCCTCGTATTCAGCGGTGCAAGGATTTTCAGTCTCCGTTTCTTCTCATCGACTTCTGCTACATAGACAAAGCCCATGACACTCGCATCGCGAATTGTCTCTTGGGTGTCCCGTAAGGTGGCATACATTACGGCGAAGATACAGTGGAGGAGCATTCCTGAAGGTTCTACTTTTTCGTAGATGGATTGGGCGTCTTCTTGCTCGGAGTCACCGCCGGGGAGGAAGGATGTATTTATTGAGTTTGCTGGGTTTGGTTAGTATTTTGATACACTGGAAGGAGAAATTGGGAAAAGGGGGAAATGAAGGAATATGAATTATTACCTTCTCGGATTCTGTAAATCGTAATGTCGTCGAAATTGACTTGTTGGGTGTGTGGACTCAATGTCCTCTTCAGGTTACCGAAAAAGTACTCTCTGATAGCAAGTTCTTGTGTTTGGCGCATGAACGCATCATCTCTGTCAACACACCCACCTGACTTGTCTAGCTTTACCACGGTAACAGCTTGACCAGAACTTGTGTTATTCGCAAATCGTCGATTCATCTCACTGTACAGCCTTTCCGAGCCTAGAACCAGGATGATGTTCACTGGAGTAACCTTTAGCAACAACCTTGCAACAACACCAAATCTCACTTACCCGAAAACTCCATCACGATATGTGATATCAGATCATACCCCTCCTTTCCTTGACTTATGACACCAGGGGTATCAATAATCATGCCCGTCTCTTTCACAGCCGGATCAGCAGCCAATCTACTCGTAGCAGCCAACGCCAACCGCGTCAAAACAGATTTGAACATTTTTGTATTGTCTTCTGGGCTAGGTAATCCGTAGTAGTAACACAGAGGTAGCTTCACCGGCACCGGACTCGGCCCACTCGTCGGACTACTCCCCCATCCCTGTTCCACATCTATAATCGAGGCAAACGGCGTGGCTGTCAAGCTTCCTGGGATTGACAATAACCCTTCCCTCGAGTCTGTGTTTATTACCATTGGTTGACGCTCCATGCGGATTGCGTAGCCTGCTAGGAGTTTTACTAGACTGGTTTTTCCGGCGTTGTTGGGTCCTACGACGAGGACTCGGGGTCCTTCCCCTTTGTTCTGTGCTGCTTCGTCTCGTAGTTTTTCGAGGGCGAAATGGGTGTTGACGTAGGGTACCATTGGCGTATCTTCTGCTGTATATTCATCGCATATCCCTGAGACTTCCAGTCGACACCCGTGCCATGTAAATATCGAGGCTTTCGTTCCGCGAAAGGTGTAGGCGTGTTTCTCAGCGAGTTCTGTGCCAAAGATTTCTGCTGTTCCTGACAGGAGCTTGGGAGCTTATTAGTTTTGTAATGAATAGCATTGCGTGGGATATACTAACCTTTACTTCAATACTCCTTCCAAATGCGACTTCAAATCTCCATTCTGAATTGGCTTGTAGCTCATGGAGAACCACTGCTGAGGTAGCCGCGGGGGCAGAAAACGAAGCCTAGCTTGGGTTAGCTATCAACTCATGAGGTTTGGAGTTAGAGAATCAACCTACAGCTGCCGGGGCCTGCCCAAGACCTGGTATGCCTGGAATTGACATGTTTTCTCGATTCTGGAGGATCGCTCCAAGCTTGATTGGAGTTGAAGCCTCGTCACAATATTTTGCGGGAGGTCGAGCCTTGGTGTGGAGAATGTGGGGATGCGCCAAGCTGCAAGGGGTCCGGGGGAGCTTCAGCCTTGCCGATAACAATTATTGACTTCAAGTACGCGACGACGCGAGGTACATCATATCACCAATTTCTCAACAACATACGTGACAACTCTATCAATTCTTACTTTGGATACAGGTACAACGACAATTAGCAATGCCTCGAGCTACGAGGTCAAAGACAGCCGCGGTACCAGCGACACCCACTTTGGCAGACAAGCCTTTGGCCAAACCCTCAAAGACAGCTTCCACAATACCAGCAAAGCGAGCGCCAGACGACTTAGCGAACAAAGATGGGGAGACTGCTTCGACGATACTACCGAAAGCTAAACGCGTTGCGTTTACCGATAAATCAAATATACCAGGCAAAGCGAACCCGGAACATGAGGGGCACGCTTCCAAGCCACAGAACCCGGCAGCATGTATAGCAAAGAATACTACTCCTGCCTCTGGAGAGGCCCCCGATTGGGCATGGGACGTTTGTGGTAGGTGGGAAGTGAGGTCCTCGAGGTCCGCAAACTACGACATACTCCACAGGGAATTGGACGTCCCGGACGAAGGGAAAGGGCCAATGTATCTGACAATCAGATCATCTGTATCCTCCACACAAAAACGACAAATGTGGGCAGAAATTGAATTTGGTACACTTCGAGGGATCATCCGTTTCTGTCCCTCTCCTACCGAAGACTCTGATCAATGGCCCAAAGATGTTCCAGACTTTGAAAAAGCATGCGAATTCTCTAATTGCTGGCCAGGATCAGGCCCAATGGGCCAAAAATATTGGCATACGAGACGACGGGGCTCCAACATTAGGACTGGGCTCAACGAAAAGGCTGATGATTATCTGACCGATTGTACTTTCAGCCTGGATAAAGATGGCCGCTTAACTCTGGAAACTCTACTCATTTTCCAATCCACCATAATATCCATTGATGGATTCAAGCTCGATCAAGCGGTCCCCCAACCCCAGGATAACCGCACCCCTAGTGAACAATGGGCATACTACAAGTATGACCCCAATCAAGTAGCGCTTCCTTGTGCAGATGACGGACCATGGGATATCACCGGGAAATGGCGAATCGATTCGTCCACTTTGGCCGAAATATTCAACGTTGCTAGACCTGCTCTTGATGGTAACATGAGCATGGAAATTCACATTACCGACGACAAAAAGGGCGGAAAGGTGGGAAAACAGTTATGGGCAACTTTTAGGTTCGGTCTGTTCGAGGGTATTATGCGATTTTGTCCATATAATGTTCCTCGAAGCTTACAACAACGATCTCTTGCGTCTTTTGAAAGCAGATGCTTTCTAGGTGAAGGTGACCAAGTTGGAAAACGAACGAAGGGTAATCCTAGATGGCTGATGGGATGGAGGGGAGAGTATACACAGACTGGCGACAAAGAAGATTATAGTGATATTGGCGTTAGCTCTATTACGTTTGCGCCTCTCGCAGGGGGGAGGTATATCCACATCATGGGCACATTTCATTATAATGGGCAGACAATTGGATTCATGGCCTCCAAGGACGATAATTCATTTGGTGCGAATGCCAAGATTCAGAACCCAAATTCACAACCGAACCCTACCCAGGTTCACGAATTATGGGCTCGCCACAGATCCTTGGATGAGCTAGAGAGACGGCATCTCATAGCTGAAATTGATCGTGAATCTAAAAACAAGCAACCTGCACAGTCTGCTAGCACTGTTTCTAATAGTGTGGGCAAGAATTCAGCGCCCCCCCAAAATTCGAGTTCTTCTACATCAAGAGTGGAAGCCCAGTCAGCATCAAAGGCAGTTCCTCGACCCAAGGCAGTTCCTCGACCCAAGGCAGTTCCTCGACCCAAGGCAGCTTCTCGGCCAATGGCACCACGCATTCCACTGATGGCAAGCCCTTTCTCCAAAGTGGTTCCCGAATTTGTCTGGGATGTATGTGGTCGATGGGAAATCACGGCTGATAACAGACGAGGCGACGCAAAAATCCTCCATGAAAAATACGACGTGGGGAAATCGCCCATGTATTTGACCATCAGATCATCCTTCGACCCGGTTCAAGAAACTCGGCAGCTGTGGGGAGAGATAGACTTTGGCAGCCTCAGTGGGATTATACGCTTCTGCCCTCGCCCTCTTGATGATCATGATGATAGCAAAGAGGAGGAATGGCCTCGTGGGATTTCTGAGTTCGAAAAATCATGTGCTTTGGGAAAGGACTGCTGGCCAGGACCACCCCCCTTTGGAAAGCAGCGTTGGCTAACGAGGTGGCGGGGCTATGATTCTAAGACTGGAGCAAATGAAATGTTCCACAGCGAGAACCAATGCATATTTACGAGGGAAGACAATGGTCGATTAAATTTGATAACTAGTCATAACTACTCAACAGGTAAATGGTCTCACCGAGGCATAATGATCCATGGAATCAAAACCGATGGACCGATGCCTCCTGCTCAAGGTGCTCTTACGCTTGCAGAAAAATGGAAGTCTTACAAGCCAGAATCAGAACTTCTTTCTCCTGTATGGAGCGACAACGGCCCTTGGAATGTTACTGGAGAATGGAATATCACTTCGCCCGATTTAGTGGAAAGGCTTGAAGTTCCCGAGGATTTCATGCCCATGTCCATGCAAATGTACGTCACGAGTGATTTGAAGGATGGCAAAGCTGGACGACAAATGTGGGCTACGTACAAATTTGGTTGCATGGAGGGAGTCATGCGCTTTTGTCCGCCTGCCCAAGGAGGCAGTGAGGAAAACCGAAGCCTGAAGGATTTTGAGGACTCATGCTTTTTGAGTGATGATGTTCAGGTTGGACGAAGAATGAAAGGAATAGAAAGATGGACGGTGAAGTTCAGAGAGGCTAACATGGAAACGAAACTCAACGACGAGTACGCTGACATGTGGAATTCCAGTTGTCAATTTCATTGCGATGACTATGAGCATATGCATCTACGTGGGCTGTGGATTCGTGGCCTCGTCTGGTCAATCAAGGGATCGAAAGTCCACACAGACGACGATTCAGTTGTCGATCTCGAATCGGATACAGACGACGACATAGACGTCCCGGCTCAAATTCCCATATCAACAGAGGTCCATAATTTGTGGAAGCGTTACGCTCCCGTCAATTCAGAGTCTCCAGTCGTTATCGACCTTGTTGATGTTTCTGGCGAGGAATTACCTGCTCCGGTACCGAAAACCAGCGCCACCAAAGCTGCGAATCCTATTCAGTGTGATAGCTCCAAGCTGAGGAGTAATTAAGCATCGAAGGCACCAGAGGTCTGTTGGGATGTTGAAGGTCAATACACCTTGGTGAGTACTTCACATCCCAAAATCGACACAACCAAGTCTTCCCTCAGAATGTACTATTACCGCCACTGTTCGCCATGCCAACTCTACGGCGAATTTGATTTCGGCGAAATGAAAGGTCTTTTGCGGCTCTGCCCCCTTGATTCTAAACAAGACGACACACTGTACTGCTTCAGAATTCAGCAAGCTCTGTGATCTTGATTCAGAAACCAAACCCGGATCAAGAAATACAACTTGGATCATGAATTGGCGCGGCGTAGATGGAGGGATGAGGCAAAATAAGAAATTTGGAGGCACAACGGCCGAACGGAAACAAACTGAGTTTTATTTCATACATCGCCCGGATTTCTCGACCTTGGACTTCACGTCTATCGACATTGAATTCTGCATGATCTATATGGAGAAGAACTTAAGTTCAAAGCCACCTTGGCTAGTAAAACAGCAATGGGACGAGTTGGAATACAACCCTTACGTATTGTACCAGCCAGCATTATGAATGATTGATGTGATAGACTGACAAAATGTAGGAGGACAGCATGGTTCTACAACCTCGTAGATACACAGCATTTGCTCCCGATGCACCTCATGCTGTTTCTACCAAAGCCAGTAGTTCTGCAACTCCTGCTGCTGCTCTCGCTCCAGATAAAATATACATCGATATGCCTCCGGCAAGAATATGGGATGTAACTGGTGAATGGAGAATTACGGCACCAAGATTAGCAGAAAGTCTTGGATTGCCGAAACTGCTGACATGATTTGGATAATCAAAATGGACAACATCAAATCTAAACACAACGTTCGCCAGCTTTGGGCAAGGATTTCGTGGGGCGATAAATTCCAAGGAACAGTGCGATTGTGCCCTCCACAGGCCAAAAACTTTGGCAAAGCTCGAGTCATGTTGTATATTGAGTCGCGGTTGCTGGCCTTCGCGGATACAAAAGAAATGGCTCATGAGATGGAGAGGAGCACTTGGGTTGGAACCTAAAGCGGGCTCTGATATTCACCAAACTCAGGTGGAGTTTGATAGTTTTCCAGGAGTTGCACTGAGAATCCAAGGAACTATGGTATACGACTTCGCCCCGATGGCGCTGGAGGGTTTCAAGGTCAGAGATGTCGCAAGACCAGAAGTAGAAGACTCGGTGCTTACCTATTGGGAAAGTTATCACAACGAGTAGACTCTTTTGCATCATGTTTTCTCATCCGCAGTTGGATAGATAGACAAAATATATTCAGACATTTTGAGAGAAAAAGTAGTGACTTACATCTTGACTCGCGACCTGTGTGGCTTGGGATATTTGCAAAGAAAGCAGAACAAAAAATAGTGGTCGGGTGATTTCTTTAGAAGAGTGGGTTGTACTTACACCTCACGCTGTGTTTACCCCACCCATCTATCGGTGTGGCATCAACTAGCTGCATCATCCTCTGTTTTCTCATCCCCGTTTACGCTGCAACATCTCTCTGGAACCTGTTTAATATCGTTGTGTATAGGCTGCAATGTGCTGTCTCTCTGAATCCTGTTTTGAAAGCTGCACTCTTCTGGTTGCTGTTGACCAAATCCTACTACATGTGCACCTGTAGCGGTGTTTGATGTCCAGCTGGAGGGTCCCACGCTGAAAGGTACTAAATTATATTAGTGCGAACAAAGAATTAAACACCACTGGACCATCCGACCACCCGACCACGGGGTTCTATTTGTTAGAGAAAAACTTCTTATTTATTTTTAAGTGCTACTCTCCCTCACAGTTTCTAGCCCTTGCTATAGGATAAAACGATGGAGTATTTGTCAGAGTTCAGAGGTGAATACGTTTTATTTGCTTTGACATGTCTTTTATAAGAAGCAATTTAAGAATAGGTAAAACGTACCTACTGTTATTCTTTCTCTCTGTGACTTTTAATTATATATAAAACTAACGATTATCTTAGAGGATATTTTCCTTTTTTATAAGTCGAGGGGGAAAAATACAAAAAAAAGTGGTCGGTGGTCTAGTAGGAAAGTCGGGAGAAGAGAATCCAACTTACGCCTAGTCTGAGAAAGAATCAGCGTCTTGAGCCTCGAAATCAACTGAGTCTGCGTCTGGAAAGCCTGAAAAATTCAACTGGAGAATCTGCTTATAAAAGTCTGAGAGGTGTGTGTAGTCTGAAAAGAATCAACTGCGTGCTCGCCGAGGACCTATCCATTAGTCCAAGGTGGCTGTCAACTGGATATCGCCATGGCTCTTCACTACTACATCTGCAGCTGTAGAATGTCGGGTTGGCGAAATTGGCTGGTGGGCTCGCTTAATAAAAAGTTTCTATGATATGTTCACCACGGGCATGCAAAATTAGCCGAGCTCTGGCCTGTGCGAGGGCTGAAACCAACGTAAGAATTCAGCTCTTCTAGAATATCGTTATAACCAGCAAAGTCGTGTATTATAAGAAAAGTACTATAAAGTAAAGATAATATACTCTAGCTATAATAAAGAGTAATAATTAATTCTTAAATTAGTTTATACTTTTATTAGTAGCTTAGTAGTTTAATATAGCTAGAGTATATTATCTTTACTCTATAGTACTTTTCTTATAATATATAACTTTACTAGTTATAAGAATTTAGACAAGATTCTATAACTTTTAAAAGGGCTGAATTCTTACGTTAGTTCTAACCCTGCCAAGGTCTAGAGCTCGGCTAATTTTATATGCCCGTAATATGTTAGTTGTGAATTGATGAGATTACATTGACGAGACCACACGACCACCGAGTTTTGCTCATTTAGTCTTAAAGTAGGCTGTCGTTTAGAAGTTCATTTTCTAGGATATAAGATTGGGTATTTGCCGGGGTTTGAGAGTGAATGTCTTCGGCTCCTCCAGGTCTGATATAAAGCTTGAATTAAAATAAGCTGCTTAAGAAATAATTACAAGTCGTAGTATCTATTAGAGATTCCCTAGAAAGCTTAGTGAATGAGAAGGATTGTAGGACTGGAACTATTTATACGAATAATTCTTAGTTACGTCAAGGCCTGTAGAGAGAAACAAGTAGAGAGAAAAAGTAAGAATGCACAGGTTTCACAAAAAGGAGAAGCGGGTCTATGTATCTAAGGTAGCAAACTGCACCTAGAATATCTTCTATGCAAAATGTACAAAATCTAAAAGCGAAAGAAGTAAATGAATCCAAACTTCTACAGTATCCCCACCCTCAGTCCCCTCCTCTCCCCTCCTCTCCCCTCCGTTCTCTTCATTCCCTAGAGTCTACGGACTCCAATCCACTCGACATTTAGTCGAATTTGAGACTTCCTATTCTAACATTCTCGAACCCAACGAAACCCCAATCCAAGTTCTGACAAGCTGGTTGCATGGTGACAGATCCAAGACGATAAAGGTCTGAGCAGCCTGGCTTGGAGTATGCCGTCAAATATCTCGAGCCTTTTGCCATGTAGACAGAGTGTGACGAGGAGTCCATGTTGATACACTCATCGAGCCAACTGCTTGAGCCATGATGACCAAAGTTGAGGTCGCCGGAACTAGTGAGAAACGTTAGCATTGCATAGGGAGATTTTTTGAATGAAGGGGAAATTTACCAGTCGGCGGTTTTGTACTCGTTGGCTTTGTTGCTGGCTTTTCGCTCCTCGATTGCAGCTGCGTTGGTGACAGCGGCCATGATAGCGACAACAATTGCGAGAGTGAACTGCATATTGGCGTGGATTTGGTTTGAGGATTGTGAAAGTAGTTGGTTTGGGTTGAAGTGATGATCGGCGGAATAAAGATTGAAAGAAGCGGTTTTGGATTGAAGAGACAAATGAGATGATCGATGTAGTGATGATGAGAAATTCTGGTAGGAAATCGCTGCTCTCTTATACCTTCTCCTTCTCAATCCTTCTTCTTCGGAATTGTCAACTCAATGCTCACAGATGCCCGTGGCTGTGGAAGCCTGAAACTATTTTGATCTATCTTGGTCCACGCTTCATCAATGCTATTTGTAATCCTATCTTGACAGTGCTAGACCCCAATTTGCCAAGGTGCGATTAGCTTGCTCGTACATTCATAATGCTGTGAGATTGGGCTTAGATGTTGATGTTACAAAATCTTAATTGACTAGGTATAATGGACGAAGAGGAGTGGAATCGAGAAACACTCACTGAAGTGCGATTAGTTTGCTCGTGCATTGATAACACTGTAGGATTTGGTGATGCTACTCTCCCCCTGAACTAAATGTAATCGCACGGGCGGTGCGCAAATACAAAATTGCATTTAGTTCGTTGGGGGGGGGGGGGGGATTGCAGAAATGCTTAATTAGATTTAAGCATTCGGCTGATGGCTAAGCTTTGTTGTTACGAACTGGCCAATCACCAGTCGTCAGCAGTCAACAAGCTTTCGCAATAAACGCCACAGATAATATGGCCATGTGTTTTTCGCCTGAGACGAACTACAACGCGCAACATTATACTTGGCGTTTAAGGGTGTAATTCCAGAAATTATTACGATGAGAAAAATATTTGGTGAGTCTTCTAAGCGAGAATTATCATCCCCGGACCTCTCCACGCCAGCTTGTACAATACAGAATTTCCCACCGGTTGGCCATAACATCGACGCTATGACGGCTATCTCTTGCTCGTGAAAAGCCAAGCTGCTTTCCGACCGGACTCCGCCGCATCCTCTTTTCTGAAGAATGGTGATAGTTATCAGTGGGTCTCACCAAAACAGGGTTCATTGAAGTGGCTCCACTGGCGATTGTTTCGCCTGGGGTGCACACACAAGGGTCCAATAAGACTAGACCCAAATAGATCAAGGAGAAGCAGATTCAGGAAGGGGAAATTTAGAAGGGTTTTGCAAGTATAGTGCAAAAGTAACGTGTGAATTTAAAACAACTCGAATCAAAATTCAGAATACTCAATGGAAAAGGATAGAGTGTTCAGATACGAACGGGCACTCGTATACCTAGAGGTCACAAGCAACTCTTTGGATTTAGAATGATCTGCTTACTTAATATTGGTCATAGTATTAGGAACAAATAAGGTGCAATTTTACCCGAACACTCTTTGCCGCGAGAGGAGTATGATAAGTAAAATTTGCTGCAAGAGTCTCAGATTCTCTTCTCGATAAACCTACCTCTGAAGGGTATTATTTGAATTAACCCAGAATAAGTATATCTCTGTGATAGTCTAAGAGTTCTACAGGGGTTATATCTCAACTATCCTCGCTTCTTCGCTTAATAGACATTACCTGAGAGTCTTTGAAGTAATAGAGGAAGATAATCTTATAAAAGAAACTATGGAAACTCATTCGAATTCAGTATACCCTTGTTGCTAGTTATGTAGGTAATCAGTAGAATAACTCAAGTAGAAAAGTGTGAAGGAATTATGGTAATAAGAAGAAACTACTTATGTGGATAATTGAAGTAGTAGTAAAGTTTTATTAGATCCGTATCTTTCTATCTGATCTCGCTGTTCTAACTTTCGAGAA
The DNA here is from genome assembly GCA_001414485.1 of Calycina herbarum. NCBI lineage: Eukaryota > Fungi > Ascomycota > Leotiomycetes > Helotiales > Pezizellaceae > Calycina > Calycina herbarum. The sequence continues at coordinate 51,547 of LLEY01000188.1, read as the reverse complement.
TAGCTTACAGTGATTATTCAAAACATTTTCCTCCGTCTCTTCTCAGATAATTGAAATCTTTATTTGGAAAGAGCCAGGTTAATATCTCAAATTGTTTTAGGAAGTTAAACTAATAAGCTCGGATTATTTGAAGCGCATGCCAAGCCTTAAGCCCTAGCCCTAGCTAGTGACGTGGCTTGCAATACGAGTCCTAGGTGCATAGAAATCGTGGTCTATGCGTCTTGCCTATATCAATTATTTTGAGCTCTCTCTCAAACTTGCTTTTCTCTCAAGAACGGCACCGCGCAAAGAACTAGAACCTTAATCTACAGAACTCATTATTGCAACAAAATAAGCTTTGTAAGACCTGGTCAAAAAGCCCTTTTAAGATGGCTTCCGCAGACTCCCCTGCCAATGTAAGTTTCGTCAGCCAGCACAATGCATACGAACACAGCTGACTCGTCCAGAAAACCACCGCCTCAACCAAGCTAACTCAATTCATCGGAACATGTGAGTTCCTTCTACGCTTCTTGCTTCTGTGGATAAGAGCTGATACGGACCGCTAGTAAACCTCATCAATCTTGTCATAGCAATCCTCGACTACTTGCTCGGCGCCAAATCCATCTTGACCTTTCTCGGCGATGACCTCACCAACATCCTCAAAAACAAGCTGTGTGAAGTCCAGCTGGGTTGTCTCCTAGTACATACTATTCTCAAGCGTCTGCTCTCCTGCTTTGCCCCGACCTAAATCCTCGGCTACGCTATTGGGTTTCTATCCACTTGGGCTTTCCATGTTGCGCTCTCTTCATCTGTGTTTTCAGTTGAAAGCGGTTTAACTGTGATCTCGGCTAATGATGGCTGCCTTCTAATTTTTAGGAATTAGGCGAGCAAGAGTCTCGTGGTGGACAATAAAAGCGGCAGTTAAAATATTCAATCCTTCTCGATGTTCTACCTTTTTGGGAAAATTAAAGTTGATTTCTCCAACTGTATAGGATAATTCCAAATTGTTCCAAGCGTTTAGCATAATGTACCTGAATTATGCTAGAAAGTTGGAACAACGAGGGCTGGGTAGGCAGGTACGAACCAAAGTATTTACTGCCGTTCATTGCGAGAGGGGCCTGGCTAACTTAGTAACGACATGAGATGACATGACGACTCATATTAGAACCTAGTGGTCCTTCACGGACAAAAACCATAACGTTCTCGTAATGTTGTCGGCGTCGTCGAATTGAGGCAAAGTGAAAATTACGCTTCAGGTAACCAAATTTATTGAATCTATCAGTTTGTAAGAACAAAATATAGAGCGGGTTGAGTCGCGAAAACCTCATAAAATAAGGCTTATTTCAAATACGTAACTGAAAAAGCGGCAGTAATTAGAGTCGTACCTACCTATCTTGCTTATTATTCCAACTTTCTAAAACAATTTAGCTCGATTGTTCCAAACTTCTAGGTGCATATTCTAAATAGCTTGGAGTATATGGGGCAATTACTTTGAATTACCCTAGATAGTTGGGACAAAGAGCTATGTAGGCAGGTACGAACACTGCCGCTTTTTCTGTCCACCGCGTGCTAGTGTAACCATCCCCAAACGACGAGTAGAACGCCTACGAAACAGTTTTACGTAAAGTCCCTCGCTATCCGATGCCGCAATATTACCCCAGTGATCCTTCCCTTGCGCCGATAATTCCCACAAACGTTACAAACGCGTACCCTCCAAATCCATCAAATCCCAATCCTCCGTCTTTGGGGACGATTCCACCGATCTCCCCATCGAGACAGGCGTGCAGTCTAGTGGTTTGTTTGAACCTTATTGTCTCCCTTCACAGCTTCAGCATATGAAGGAGGGACTCCTCCGCTGCTTCCCTCCGCGCCTGGGACACCGGGTGCTCCATTGTTATTCCAAGTTCCGTTCTGATCCTGGTGAACTGGAGGAGCCATGGGGGCGGTTGTGCCATAGCTCTGTGGGCCAGGTCGGACGACGTGATTTGGAACTCTTGTGCGTCCTCCATTTGGTGATGTTACGACGACGTATGTAACACGTCCAGCCTCGGCATCTTGAGGTAGAGAATCGTATTCGTCATATTCTGGGAATTTCGCGATGATGTACCAAGAATGAAGGAGGCCGGGAACGAAACCGAGCATGCAGAGACAGATGTTGATGAGAGAGTCGGCGCTACAGATTCCGGTCTTGACCCAGACTGAGAGATGTTAGTATTCGTCGTCTTCATGCTTACGCCTAGAATTAATTACCTGGAAGCGGAGGAAAGATTATGGCAATAAGCCCTAGAAAGATGTCTCCTGAGCACATTTTGATGTGGTTGAGATGGTATGGTATAAGAAGGGGTGGGCAGTTCGGAGTTCAAGTAGGTAGGTGGTTTTGTGCGTGGCGGGAGTGTGAGTGTGAGTGTGCTGATCGTACTTGTACCTGCCTCGAGTGATTGAGGCGATGAGCCGGGCTTCGTCATGTTTTGCTGAGCCCCCATTTTGTGCCAAGCCAACAACCTAAGGAAGCAAACCAACAGCCGATCCTCCCGATCCTACCCTGCAGTAGCCCCACCCATTTCCCCAGGCTCACGTTCTAAATATTACCCAAATATTTTAGGACAATCGAACTTCATTGTTCAAGGTAAATATTAAATTGTCCAAGTGTTTCGGTTAATGACCGTTCGTTATCCAAGAAAGTTAGGACAATGAACCAGGTAAGCAGGTAGGCAGGTACGAACTGGAAGTACCTATATTTACTGCCGCTTTTATTGTTGACCTTACCACGAGAGGTTCCTGCTGTCTTATCGATAGACACTGCCAAGACATCGGCAAAACAAACGCCGATCAGATCATCCAAGAGCTCTGTTAGAGGAACAAAATTCAAGATGACCCCGCGTACAAATTCAATACAAAGCATTATCCCAACCACCACAACATCAAAATGGGAGAACCCGATATTGACGAGACCGATCCGATCGTGTCCACTTATCAAGTCTATATCAAACCACGAAGCAACGACGATCGCGAAATCTACATTCTGCAATACCCCAACCGCAATGTTGATCAACCTTACTCCAAGGGCAATGAATGCACGCCTCTGAAATTCAGAACCAAGCCACACTCCGGTATGGCCGAAATCGATGTGCCGATAGATGAATTCAACAATTACGATAAAGTCAAGGGAGTGCAGTATGGTGTGGCATTGAACAAAAGCGCTGCGAGTAAAGGCCAAGGGAGTCATGGATTGCCTGGTGGCTTTGGCATTGGAGGGGCACAGATGAGGGGAAGAGGGAAGGGCAGAACTGAGGATGAGGAGATGGATGCCTTTCGGCAGATTGCAGCAGGAGACTTTGGTAATGCTGTGAAAATGGGCAAGGTCTTGGGAAAGCAAACTCTGGGCGGTCAAATGGTGACGAGCGATGGCACAAATCCACAGTATTTGGTTGGCACCTTTCGACATGGTAAAACATACCTTTTTGAAAAATCCTCAGAACTTTTACTAATTGTCACTTTTAGATCAACTCCACCTCACGCCTGTCAACCACATAGTCCAAATGCGCCCGCAATTCCATCACATCGATGCCCTTGCCGAACAAAAGAAATCTTCGTCACCCCAAGCACCAATGACTACTGGAACGGCTGGAGCAAGAGCCATCACCATGACGGTCAAATCTACCGTTGATGGTGAGGAGAGTACCACCGATACTATGGCAAAAAGGATCTCCAATACTCAGAAAGAACCCTGGATCCAACATCGATACCTTGACGAAGAGGAAGACGAGGCTTGGGAAGTGTTTAATGAGAACTTTTATGTGGGCCCCAAGGAGGAGCTAACTCATGAGCAATTACTGGAAGATTTGCCAAAATTGCAATCGAGCTTGGACAACGGCGAATATTTGGATGTCATCAGTGCTCCCACTGACGAGGCAAGATTGTCAAGAAGTAAAAAATCCAAGAAGGGCAAACGAGATTTGAAGGGAAAGGGTAGAGAAGGAGAAGTCAAGAACGAGGATGACTTGAGTGGTTTGTCTGATGAAGAAGTCCAGCCAGCAGTACCTGATATCATGGAGGTTGATTCGTAACAATTGGTCCAAGATCCAGACCTATTGAGAACTTTGTACAGTACGGATTGATCATTTTTGAGGCATTTTTTTTTATTACGGAAAAGATACCCTGGGTTAGAGCGACACCAAAAAGCATAATTGACCTCTTTAAAATAGCTAAATTCATTCTACGTGAAGGCACTCTCAAAAACACAATTGAGCTCAATAATTCCTTCACTTATATACTCCTACTCTGGCTCACGATAAAAGCGCCAGTTAATGCCCTTGTGATCTAACTTTCTAGGATAATTTAGTGAAGTGGTTGCCCAGATATTTTAGGAGAATTGAAAAGTATCCTAGAAAGCTAGGTGTATTCACTGCAGGAGATTTAAATCGGAGATATGATTAGATTCTTAAACCCGAGATATCCGATAACACGATTAGAGCCGTCATCAACTAAGGGAGCTTCTAGAGCTTAATTCACAACAACGCAAACCCCAAAATCTCCCGATTAATTGACCCTAGCTCCCAAAGCTGCAAGGGGACCAACTAAAATGGCATACGTTACAACTCTCCACCGGCCTAGCAGTGTACGCCATGCGATCAAGTTGAACCTCCTCAGTCCCGACGAGGAATGTCTAGTCCTGGCGTAAGACCTTCAGAACCCCGCGCCCAAAACAATAGAATATTTTCTAACACGCATCACAGCAAAGCAAACCGGGTAGAAATATGGATACCAACAGAAGAAGGGCTGGTAATGAAGCATTCCAAAGCCATCCATGGCTCCGTCTCGATGTTTGCAAAGATCCGTCCCCCAGGCGCCAAAACCGACCACCTCTTCATTGGCACGATCAAATTTATATACTTTACCGTGGTCTGGAACCCCGACACGGAGCAACTGGATACGATGCACAAGTTTACGGATTTGACGGAAAAGTTTGTACAAGAGTCGAATAGTCAAGATCGGTGTTTGGTGGATCCGACGGGGCGCTATTTTATGTTGGAGCTCTTTCAAGGCATATTGAATTTGGGCAAGGTTAAACAGCGGATGAGGAAGGGTGGTTTGGAAGAATATCTAGAAGCTACGGAACAATTGAGGATTACGGAACTCAAGGTTCGGTCTTCAACTTTTCTATACACAGAGGAGGATAGACCGAAAGTCGCATTTTTATACGAGGAAGGAAAGGGGAAAGTGAAGCTGGCGACATATAGGATCATTGATGAGAAATCACAATACTCTCGGTTTGATCCACTGAAGAATCGGGAAAACGAATTGGACGATTTGGAGATAGGCGCCAGTCACCTAATACCGGTGCCAAAGGGAGAAGATGAACAGAGGAGATATGTTTCTAGGAATACGAGTGCTGCCAAGGCGCAGCTTGGAGGAGTTATGGTAGTCGGAGATACGAGAATTGTTTATTTGGATGACGAGAGCAAGGCCGTCAAACGCTTCTCTCTGCAAGAAGGGACCATATTCGTTGCTTGGGAGCGTTACGATGATTTGAATTACTTCCTAGCGGACGATTATGGAATGCTTTATATCTTGACGATACATGTGGAGCAAGCTGTGGTCTATGACATTACTGTGCGGAAACTGGGAAAAACTTCAAAGGCTACGCAGATGGTGTATATGGGAAATGGGTTCCTATTTATTGCCTCTCATGTTGGAGATTCTCAGATTGTTTCCGTTAACTTGGAAAAGGACGACGATACTCCACCTATAAGTGTTCTCCAAACTATGGCAAACATTGCTCCTATCCTGGATTTTGCTGTCATGGACTTGGGAGGCCGAGAAGGAGAGGGGCGACCAAATGAATATTCTTCAGGGCAGGCGAGACTTGTCACTTGCAGCGGAGCACACGAAGATGGAAGTCTACGGAGTGTGCGAAGTGGTGTTGGCCTGAAGGACTTTGGAATCATCGCAGATATGCAAGGCGTCCAAGGAGTGTATTCGTTGAAATCAAGCCAGAATTCAGAAACCGACGACATCTTAGTCGTCTCGTTTCTCACTGAATCGAGAGTCTTTGCGTTTGATGAGGAGGGTCAGATCGAAGAACTTGATTCTTTTAGAGGTCTCGCTTTAGACCAGCACATTCTTCTAGCACAGAATCTACCAAATGGTTTAATATTGCAAGTTACCTCAACCTCAGCCTCAGTTCTTGGGTTGGGTCCTTCGTTTCCAATTGCTCAGTGGCACGTTCCCAGCGGGCAGGTGATTACAGCAGCTTCAGCAAATGACTTTCAACTCTTAATATCGTCGAATGGAACAACTCTGGTTTCTTTGAACATCCAAGACCAGCTACGGGAAGTTGCTGTTGAGCATCTGAGTGCCGGGGATCAAATTGCTTGTATATTTGTGTCTCGACAAATACCAAATATTGGTGTTGTCGGTTTCTGGAAGTCTGGTTCTCTCTCCATCTTAACACTCAACAACCTTAAACTCGTTCACTCCGAAAATCTGCGACGGTCAAACAATGCATCTGTACCACGAGATATCGTTCTTAGTCAGGTGCTACCCTCAGACCGATTCGGCCCAAGCTTGTTCGTCGCAATGGAGGATGGCGTCGTGCTTACTTTCAATGTCGACAAAAATAATCTTGCTCTTTCTGGAAGAAAGAGTATAGTCCTCGGTTCTCAACAAGCTCGATTCCAGATTCTACCCGGCGAAGATGGCTTATCCAATATTTTCGCTATGTGTGAACACCCAAGCTTAATATATGGATCAGAAGGAACTGTGGTCTACTCTGCTGTGACAGCGGATGATGCTGTCTGCGTCTGCTCTTTTAACCATGCAGAGTATCGTGATCATATCATTGTGGCTACTGCCGAACACATCAAGATCTCTCAGATAGACACAGTGCGGCGGACACATGTCCAAACCTTGCCCATGGGGAAAACAGTACGGAGAATAGCATACTCTCCAAACGAACGAGCTTTTGGCATTGGATGTATAAAGCGGGAGTTGAGAAGAAACGAAGAGAAAATCACAAGCACCTTCTCGCTAGTGGAAGAAGTCCTTCTTGGGGAGTTAGGGGAACCATTCCAGCTGGGCGTGGGCACAGAGGGACCAGAACTCGTCGAGTGCGTGGTGCGCGCCTTACTTCCCACTGAATATGGTGACCGGGAACCGGCTGAAAGATTCATTGTTGGAACCAGTTTTATGGATGAAGAATACTGCGAGAGAACCTCGACTAGGGGGAGAATTCTCATATTCGCAATCGATCAAAACAGGAGCCCGTTCCTAGTCCACAAACATGACCTCAAAGGTGTCTGCAGACGAATCGATGTATTGGATGACGGCAAGATAGTAGCTGCTCTCATCAAAACCGTTGTCGTCTACAACTATCACGAAAGTACGGCAGTATCAGCTGAGCTTAAAAAGCTAGCTACCTATCGAACGTCAACCCTACCCATTGACTTGGAAGTCACAGGAAATATCATTGCAGTAGCCGACATGATGAAATCCGTTTCGATACTGGAATACGTACCCGGCAAAGACGGTCTGGCAGACGAACTCAAGGAAATCGGTCGACATCACGAAGCCTGCTGGTCTACAGGCGTCTCCAGAATTCAAGGAAACATGTACCTAGAAACCGACCAAGAAGGGAATCTCATCCTCCTCTTCCACGACCCAAATGCCCTTCAAGAGGAAGAAAAAAGAAGCCTCAAGGTAATTGGCAGTATGAACCTGGGAGAAATGGTGAACAAAATCCACCGCATATCACTTAATGTCACTTCGGAAGCAGTCGTTGCCCCTAAAGCTTTTCTCGCTACTGTAAGTCCCACTTCCCCTACTTCCACAATTTATTCCATGTTGCTAACGAAATACAGACCGAAGGATCAATATACCTCCTCTCCCTCATCGCACCAAAACACTTTACCGACCTCTGGAATCTCCAGGTAGCGATGAATGCATATATCGAAACTCTGGGAGATATCGAATTTAACTCCTACCGTGCATTCAAGAGCCCGATTAGGGAAGATGAAACACCATATCGGTTTATTGATGGGGAGTTTGTGGAGAGGTTCTTGGATGTTAGTGAGTTTTTGCAGGACGATATTTGTACGGAGATTGGACTGAAATCTGAGGACGTGAGAGGGCTTGTGGAAGGACTGAGAAGGTTACATTAAGATGGACTGGGTGACTGGACTGGAAAAAGTGATTGATGTAGTGATGCTTATGGGATGGGTTGGAGGTTTTATGAATTGGAGTTTGTGCATTTAATGCGGTGGCATGAGAATGGAGTCTGTTTCTAGATGAATGAAGAATGGCCTTGGGTCTTGTTCCTCTAGATCAAGGGAAGCCAAAATCACTACGAAAGACTTTCATTATTTCCATGGAAATTGTGGCCCTGAAATTGAGGCGATCCACAGGTGTTTTGCTTGTCTTCTTTTGATTGGGAAATGATGATTGGCTGAGACTTCGTGAAGCCCAGCGAGTTGCTTTGAAAATGGAGGATCTACGGATTCCAGATAAATATTATCTAAAAAGTAAACGGGTACTGTGATCTCTGGAGTACCGTAGATAAGAGAAGGATAGAGGGGCAAAACGAGAAATTTCATTCGTGGGGTTGTGAGTAAGCTATTGATTCACAAGTAACTCAATCTCTCCCGTAGGTGCCAAAAGCTTGCAAAGATTAACCACGCTGATTTGGTAGTCTTCTCTATTTGGAAGAGGGTACTGTACTATTTGTAGGTTACCTATGAATCGGGCAACCCGGGAATAGCTCACAGAAAACAACGACATGTATCCTCGCGGTCGGTAGAAAAAGCAGCAGTGTGTACTTTAGGTTTGTACCTCCCTCTCTAGCTCTTCGTGTTCCAAGATTCTGAGTATGGTACAAACAAAATAGAACATCAACCTGGATCGTCTCGTATATTCATTTTACTACACGGTTAGAACAATAAAGCTATCGAGGAAGGTAACAAATAGCCCTTGTCATCGTCATCGTCCAGTGTATATACATCTACCGGAAGACATTATTCTAAAAGGTCCAAAACAATTCAAGAGAAGCATGTAATTTACAAGAATTTCTTAACATAACTGAACTGAGTTCGTTCCTCTAACATATCTTCGAGCAATTAAATTAATTATCCGAGATATTTTATAACAAAATTGTTTAGGGATGTTAGCAAAGTGTACGCCGAATAATGGCAGTGATTCTTTGGAACCCGCAGTATTCATTGCCGCTTTTATTCCTAGCAGCAGAAAAATCAAGAAAATGTCTTCTCTTTCCAGATCAACATAACTCGTTGCCATCTTCTCTAACATTGCATTTATAATTCACCTCTCATTCACTGTCACTTTGGGGTTCAGATATGGGCAAAGAGTCTTTCTTGAAATGCTTTATTTTGGACTGAATGTTGACCCGAAAAAATATGGACCTCGAAGTCTATGAAGGACAGACAACGCGGTGAGTAAGAGGACATTCAATCTTCTTCCTCCAAAAATAGGCCTATACCACAGATTGAACCGATCCTCAAGGGAAAGGGGGTAAGGGCCAGAGTGTTTGGGAAGTGCCATCTCGTAACAAGTACTGTTTCTTTAACCGTCTTCGCCAATGCTACCAAAACCGAAACGCCAGCTCCAATGTTTTCTCGCGTCTCGTGCGCCTTTACACCTTCTGTTGCTCACCACCAATGAATCTATAGATAACGCTGAAGTCTCTGTTCTTGCAATCTTCTTGCTGCTCGGCAGCTTCGTAGACGTCTCTTGCTCTGTCACCAAGTTCGAGGCGTGCTCCGGCTTCGCTGGCAGCTTGGATTGCAAGTTTCAGGTCTTTCTTCATCAGGCTTATGCCAAAGCCACCACTGTAATCTCTGGAAGCTGGGGAACCAAGAACAACTCCATTAACTGGGTTGTTTACTTCGCTTGGCCAACATTTGCCGGTACTGATGTTGATCAAGTTAGCCAAAACTTTAGGATCCAGGCCCCATTTGATACCCAAATTCATGGCTTCAGCAGTGGCAATATTGTTTATGGCCAAGAGATAATTGTTTGCAAGCTTTCCAGAAAGTCCAGCGCCTTGGCTTCCACAGTGGAGCATCTTCTTGCCCATCATGAGTAGGATTGGTTCAAGTCGCGAGACCACCGAATCCGAGGCCCCAACCATGAAAGTCAAGGTACCAGCTGTGGCGCCCACGACCCCTCCCGACATCGGTGCGTCGACGAATCGGCCCTGCTGAGTTGCATGCACAGCATTGGCAACCTCCCTGGAAGAAGCAGGGTCAATTGTTGAACAATCGATGAAAAGACGGTTTGCGACGAATTCTTCGGATAGCGGCGGTTTGAGGATCTGACCGAACACATTCTTTACGTGCGATGGCTCAGGGAGTACAGTAATTGTAGTTTCCTAATACTCGACAATTAGCAAAAATCCAAAGAAGGAATTGAATAATCGCGGGAGTAAATAGGTCGAAATCAGAGGATTGGCTTTGTTGTAATTTTGAAAATCATGAGAAGGTACACCCAAGACGGGGACCCCAACTTAGATCATTTGTTTGGAACAAACTCATCATATAAATAGCAGCACCGGGCTGTTTGGGGAAAACTTACAGAGTCTTCTGCAGCCTCACGAACACTTGAGGCGACCTCAACAACAGCTCCTCCCGATAAAGCCTTCGTCTCGTTTGCAAATTTGTTGACGGACTCGGAATTGATATCGTAGACACGAAGGGTATCGGTAGAGGGTAGCTTTGCTTGTAGGTTCCTAGCCATATTATATCCTGCTTGATGTTAGCTATTGCTCTGCTTCAATGGTGTTGCGAGTACGTACCCATCTGGCCGAGACCTATGAAGCCCCACTGAGCATTTCGAGCCGGAGAGGCAGAGAAGGTCCTTCGTTGGACATGTTGCATAGCTGCCCGCATCAGCGGCGCTGATGATCTGACGTGAGACCTCATGATCTTCCTGTGCTTTGTAAATTGAGGTTCAAAGTCAGTAGAAGGGAGAAGAAGAAAAGGCGTTTGAAAGCAGAGCAAGTGCTCGTACGAGCGAGGATCAGTCAGGTACCTAGACTAGCCTGATTACCCGTTGATGTACGTGGGGAAATTCTGGGGAGGGGAAAGCCGGGGGCAGGCAAGTGCTAGCCCGTCAGGCCGTCTCGAGGCCGAACTTTCCCGACGAGACTCTGTTGCTCGCTGAACGCGGCAAATAGGGAGCGATGCGCGCAGCCAATACCTCGGTTGCAAACGTAGACCTGCATTCGAAGGAAGCAGGTAAACATCTCTCTGGAAGAGGAAGAGGAAGAGGTCTAGAGTTTGCCAGAAGACTCGATCGGCATAGCTGGGAAAATTCATGAAGAACATGTTGCAGAGTTCAAAGGTCGAAAGAAAAAATTGCAAGAAAAAGGGCAGAAAAAGTCGGGGTGCCAGATGTCACGTGGGGGGTAGGCTAGTTCAACAAGGGTTATTGCCGATGTTCTAGCGATTTGATTGGTAGCCTTTGGGGAGCTCCCATGAAATTAGTCCGAAGTATGTTGTTTGTTCACAATGTTGCAGGTATTTAGGATAATTTAAATGAATTACTTTAAAAAGCTGGAATAATGAATTAGATAGGGAGGTACGAACCTGATGTACTATCATCACCGGGGAGTAACTCTCAGCCTCAGTCTGTTTTTCCAAACTTCTTTGGGGACTTCATCGTTGTGGGCGTCATATATTAGTTAGTGAGATAGCTTGATAGGGTACACAGAATCATTACTTCTAATGCCCAGGGTTGTAATGATGATCTACAATTCGATACTGGACTTATTCCCTGGGAGAGAGTAGACGTTACCTAGCAATCCATAAAATTATCATAGGTCCGAACTAATCCACAACGACTTTCTAGAAACCACAAGGCAACCTAAGAATCTAGACGCCTTGTTCCCTTAGGAGATAGTAGAAAACGGGTTTCCATTCTTGGCCTGCTATGATACATAAAGTAACACCACGATGATATTAATCGTGCTCATCCTTCCCAGTAATATTCGAACATCCTATCTACCGAAACGCCTTCCTCTCAATCCGCATTGTTGGTATACACAACAGTCCTCGATTTGTATGCGGGTCGCGCTAACCTTTGGTCGTTGAAAGCTTGTCTTATGCGCTGAAATCGAGGGCCTTACTTGCGACCAATAACCCAATGATCAATCCGAAAAGGCCGAGAACTGAACTGAAAATTTCGATGACGAGGATCTTGACGAACCTGCGAGATTCGAGTTAGTACAAGTATAGAAGCATGAACTCGATGCCACGTACAAACTTGGATCCGCAGCATCAGCCAAAGCAGCCCCACTACCATTGATTCCGACAGAAACACCACAGATGAGATTGCACATCCCAACCGTCAATCCTGCCCAGAACAGCGCAAATCCAGTGTAGTAGTTGCTTCCCGAGTACATCGCGTCCCCTTCCACCATCTTGAGTTTCGATGAAAACACGATTGCCATGATGACACCGTAGATGGCCACGACTTCGCAGAAAATAATCGAAATCAAGTTCTTCGTTCGAATCCGAGGAGCCCTAACACCTCCACCAAGAATAGACGACCCAGTTATGAAGATGCCCCTATGATATTGTAAGTTCGAGGTCCGTTGAAGGGTCGAGGGTGGTTGTACCATGCTGCTCCAACAACAGACAATCCTATGCACATGCCGATGCCCATATCTGCCCAAGCGTAGGGGGAAACATCTAAGAGGAATTGTCCAAACTTCGGGAAAGGTCAGCATAGCTTTGCAAACAGTCTGCCGGTGCTGAACGTACATTGAAAGCTTCTCCATCACCAGTAAAGAGCAGATCTAGAAACTGTCAGACCCATCCCCTCACACCATTTGATTTGCTGCTTACAAGCTCCCACTACCGCCAGCGTTGTGGTAGCACCTCCAAGGCCATATTTGAGACTCATCTTGCCGGTTCGATTGAGCGTAGAGACCTGATGGAAATGCGATTGCGATTGTCGTGGTGAAGCTCCGGTTGCCTTCTTGGAGGTGACGGAAGCGAACCTCGTAATTGGCGGCTCAACTTAGGTCGGCTGACTAAGCCCTCCATATCAATCAGCCTTCCGTTGTTGCCTGCACACTTAAACAAAACACCAACGTCAGGTCAGATACTAACCATGGCGCAAAACAATCAGTCGAGTTTCTACGAGCTCTATCGCCGGAGCAGGTACTGTGCCTTTGCTTTACAGTATGTTTTGCTATTCAAACTGACTTGGATCTGATGTAGCATCGGCATGTCGCTCACGGACACCCTCGACGACCTCATCAGCGATCGCCGCATCGAACCGCAACTTGCGATGAAGATTCTGGCGAACTTTGATCGCAGTATTACCGAGGCGTTGGCGGAGAAGGTTAAGGCTAGGTTGACATTCAAGGTATTACCCCTCATTGCGGGGGAGGGAAAGGTGATTCGACCCAGGCTAATTCGCCTACAAGGGACATCTCGATACCTACCGTTTCTGCGATGAAGTCTGGACCTTCTTGATCAAGGATGTTACTTTCAAGATGGACAATCAAACACAGCCAGTTATTGCAGAGAAGATCAGAATCGTAAGCTGCAACAGCAAGCGGCCGGGCGACAACACAACTGCATGATGGACGGATACCTACGGATGCTTCTTCGACTACCTCATCGTTGCGCTGCAAGCTTTATGTCAGCTTTCCTCCGATAGATTTCCAGCGCTCTACGGCTCATTTATTTTGCGAACACGGCTCCTCTGAAATTGATACCAAGGGCAGGAACCTCATTTCACCATGACGAGTGTGGGAGGGATCCAGTTGTTTTAGGCGTAATGGGACAAACTTGGTTGAGTGTCACTTTTCTGACGCGGCCTGGATTTATTGAGAATAATTACTGGGGGTGGAGTATTTCACTACGGTTGTGGAAAACCCGTCATCAAATCTACAGCATGATTCGACCAATTCTGGTGTCCCTTTACTTGTGAGAAAGTTGACTTGAGTCAAAAAAATGTAACATGCCAGATGAAAATGATTTCGTGTAGGATAACCTCAAAATAGACTTGCTGTCCTCACTCTGAGAAACAGCCTTCTATCCCACTTGAATCAGGCGGCTGATAAACGGATAAGGCCTCCCGCTTTGCTTAGTCTTGGCACTTGTCAAAATCCCAATAAACAGACGTCGTTTGACCCACTTTGACTTGTGTAGCATCAAAAAGTAGTTGATACGATTCAGTCCATCAATCCATCAACCTTTTCGTACCTCTGTATACGCTTTAGATACCTTGGCACCTCGTCCTTTCCGGTTCAGGTAACTGAAAGAAACTCAGCAGCCTCTCAAGTGCAGCTATCCAGCGCACGCTAGCCTTGTTGACCGACGTCTCTTCCTCTTTCTTCACCATGCCGCCTCTCGCTGCTAAGAATAGAACCAACTCCCTGGATCAGGGGACCAGCACCGCCATGGAAGACCACTCGGCCACTCCCCTGCTTGGCAGCAAGTCAGTTGGCGGCCACTCTTTATCCCAACGACCTGGACATGCGGCTTCTACGACTCCACAACATCAACCTGAATCATCGTCGATAGATTCGGAACCGAAAGACGATATGGAGTTTAAGGATTTGAGTCGGAAGTCTCAGTGGATTGCGCTGGCCGTGATGAGTGGTGCTTGTGCTGCTTTTAATGGCGTGTTTGCTAAGTTGTATGTCACCCCCTTCTTCCCCCACACTATCTCTGTTTTTCGGTTTTGGTAGCAAGTGTTCATCTTTTATGGAATTGGAACTTGGGGATTTTCATAGGAGAAAAGAAAGACTTCCTATCATTTATCACGATTGTTCTGAATTGTTTGAGTTATATGAATAGCCGAATTGAACTTTGAGCTTCCGGCGCATCCGTATCATTTCCTCGTGATCTTATCACTGACTTCGATTCATAGAACTACCACCGAACTCACAACTACCTTTGCAACATGGGTAGCGAATTTATTTGGACTCGGAAAGGGAGAGAAGGTAGTTGAATACATCGTCAGGGGGGTATGTATTTCTCATTCTACTCTCAAGCCAAAGCACTCCCCATTCAATTCCCGAGCCTCGCTCACTTGCTCCCCTCTCATCTTCTACTTGTTCAATCTCATATCTCCTCTCCCTACTCTCATAATCCAAAGACTCAAGATTCAAAGTTAACAAAACCCCAGATATTCTTCGCCCTAAACCTAATCTTCAACGGCATAATGTGGACCCTCTTCACCAAAGCTCTCGCCCGCGGAACCTCAACAACCCAAGTCTCCATCCTCAACACATCCTCAAACTTCATGATCACAGCCGTGCTCGGCTTCCTCATATTCTCTGAATCCCTTCCTCCCCTCTGGTTTCTCGGCGCCGCCCTTCTCGTCGCTGGAAACGTCATCATCGGTCGTCGAGAAGAAAAAGATACGTTGAAACGTGAGTTAGATGAGGAGCATGGACATGGAGAGGAGGAAGGTCTTTTGAATGGGGAGGAAGTGGAATTAGAGCTTGAAGAGGATTTGGAGGCGTTGGAGAGGAAGAGGAGGGAGAGGGAGGATCAGGAGGATGTTTTGCAACTTGATTTGAGGGGTGCGGGGAGTGAGGAGGACTTGGTTGATTTGAGACATAGATGAATGGTTGTAGCGCTTATTTGCGCATTTCCATGGAGTTTTATACCCAGTGGTATGTATAATTTGCGTATAATTCACGAATTTCTACAGAAATTTCTTAGAGTACCTCACTTTCCCTTTCTGCCTTCTTTACCTGTCTCTTGTTCATGCTTTCATGATTCGTAGTCTGGTATTAGCGAACCTAGTGTTGTCACCAGTCGTTCTTTCTCTGGTCAGCGAACTGACATACTACACATGGCCCAGACTTCATTTGCGCGCGTGTATTGAACAAGCCAACGTCACCAAACTCGTTCTTTCATTGTCTTCTATGTCAGGTAACACATTCCATCCTATTTTTATAACAGAGAGGAAGACTTCGAGGAAGTGTCGTTACCCCATACCTCGCTTATCGAGTTCGTGGGTTGGCATTGGTACGAGGTACGAGGTACGAGGAAGGTGGTGACATGGGGGATTTTCTGAGGCTCAAGAACTTGGGAGAAGCAACATAGGGCCACAGCCAAAGAAACTCAATTAACCCGTTTGTCCCAAATATCAAAATACCACTGTCTTACTTGAGCTCGATATCTGGTGTCTTTGTAATATCCCCCATTCCAGCTCCCTGGAGCAATCAATACCGAAGGATAGCAGTATTATACGCAGGTCATCTGGCTTTCCTTTACGAGCGTCCGCATATTTTTCTGCTCGTCGCTGTTTTCTCTTCGTCTATTCTCAGCAAATAGCAGGGATTCTTCTTCGAGTTGCTATTTATAGGTAACCCACGAATATCAGCGCTTGCGAATTTTTTCTTTTCTATTTCCCGGTAACCCACAAATAGTGTAGTAAGTCTCTCTGGCCTTGTCCATCGTACATTAAAAATAACTATATTATGCCAAAGGTTTAGAACAATAAAATCAATTAACAAGACTTACAAGAAAACTTCAAAAAATGAACATTCCTTATTTCAAATTACCCTAGGCCACTTTGCTAAATTGACCTAATTGTCCCAGACCTTCCAGAATAATATCTTTCAACAAATGCTATTCCGGTGTACCAGGAACAATAGCAGGGAATCTTACTTTTTCCAAACATGGAGATTTCGAATCAGCGTAAGAACAAATTAATCAGTTAATCAATTATAAAAACCCTTGATTTGATTAGATTAACACCCATTAATCAAATCAAATCTAATCATTACTTTCGCTGTTTCGAATCGTGTTGATGTGAAAAATGAGGAGTTGACCTCGATCAAAGAGACATTTCGAGGCAAACAGAAGCATCATTCACGTAAGTGTGGAAGAATTGATTTTCGTACAAGCCTTTGCAAGATGAATGAGTAGGCGTCTTGTAGTGGACATTAAAAGCAACCCGTTGTTCTACCTTTCCAGAAGAATCCAAATTATTAACTCAGGTAGTTTAGGACAATTGAAGTTACTTGTTTCAACTATCTTATTTAATTTATAAATGTTCCACAACGACGGCTACGTCGGCAGGTACGAACCTGAAGTATATCAATCTGTCGATCTTTTCTATGGTGTTCCGCAATACGAGGTATTGCGCAAATAGACGTCTATTTGCGCAATTTCCATCTATTTAGATAATAGACTAAGTAATTCCGCGATTATTTTTACTAGTCTAATTGGCCAATTAGACTAAGAAAAATGTAGTAAATTTAAACTCCTAAATACAAAAATGAAGCTATTCCCAGCTTACTTTTACGGCTTACGACCAGCCCCTGGTCTTGCCCCCCCTCTACCCCCCTTTTTAGCTAGCTTCTTTTGAGGAGGCGCACGTGCTGTCTTCTTTACTCTCTTCACTCTAGCTACTTCTTCCGCCTCTTCCGCCTCTTCAGCCTCTCCACCACTTATAATCACTTCAATAGGCTCATCATCACTTATTCTCGCCCCCTTTCGCTTACGCCCTGCTCTTTGCATCCTAGAGAGTGCTCCACGCCCATTGGTCAGTTGCCACGCCACGCCTAGCTTAACCTTAGGCTGCTTTTGTACATTAGATCTTGTAAAGAGGGATATACGCTGAGGGGGTTGGAGATTTTCCCTATTAAGCTCGTGGTGCTGATATCTCCCACTTAAAAGTCCATGCTCGCATGTTAATTGGTAGCTGCTAGGATAATGATCGTTAACTCGGTAGAATATACGTGTTGGTTCGGTCTTTAGCCGAAGTTATAAGGGGACAAGAAGTGTAACTATAGCTCCTTTTACAAAAACTTCAGCTGCTTTAAGAGTGTTTTTTGCTAGTATTCTCTCTCTTGCTTGTTCATTCTTTGTAGAAACTCGTTTCTCTATCTTAGAAAGTATTAGAGCTTCAGTCTCTAGAGCTATATTAGCATCTAATACTTCTTCTTCTTCGGGCCTACTAAGAAGTTAGTAAAAGAGAGGTAAAAATAGGGGTAAGATATACGTACATAGGCTGAGCACTAGAAAGCTAGTGAGGCTTTCTACTAAACCAGGCCTTAAAGGGAGTAACGTGAGCTGGGAGTACAGTAGTAGATATAAGGTTAATAACTTCTTAAAGTTCTAGAAGTAGTGAAACCTACTCCTGGAGGCTGCTGGCTCGGTCTATATAGAACGTAGAGAGACGAGC
This sequence comes from Calycina herbarum, assembly GCA_001414485.1. Classification (NCBI taxonomy): domain Eukaryota; kingdom Fungi; phylum Ascomycota; class Leotiomycetes; order Helotiales; family Pezizellaceae; genus Calycina; species Calycina herbarum. The sequence goes on along the minus strand of LLEY01000188.1, from coordinate 33,394 downwards.
TTTAAATGTGTTATTTGCCTTCTCTATACTCCCCTGGGTTTGAGGGTAATAGAGACGACCGCGAATCTGTGTAATAGGTGGATTTCGTAACTCGTATAGTACTGTAAGCTCTCCCTTAAACTTAGTACTGTTATTGTGATAGAATTTATAAGGGGAACCGTTGTTCGAGATCTAGTAGGCTATAAAATGATTAGTTTTTATTAAGTTAAAGTAAGGTAAGAACATACTAATAGCCTTAGCAATAGTCTTACTCTTCTTATTCTTTAGAGTATATAGCTATATATACCTTAAGAAGTAATCTTTGATCTAGAGGATCTACTTAAAGCTTTGTGATTTGTTATATCTAAGGAAGAAGAGTAGATTAGGTTAAGAAGTAAAGTCTATAAGATCTATATAGACTCTATTAAGGCAACGGCGTAAGGTAATTAGCTAGATAATAGTTGGTTTATAGGAAGCCCTTATAAGAGCATAGTATATATATCTCTTAAGGATAAACTCTACTTCTTTCTATAAGATCTTGTAATATAACTCTATATAGCGTATATAAGTCTTATTTACACCTAAGTTTATTAGTTAATTAAATAAGAATAAGTAGAGTTAGGCACTTACTAGTATACTTCAGTCTATAATGTACTCTAGTAATAAGATTAGAGGTGTTATAGGTATAAACTACGTATCTCTTTAGGTAATCCGTTCTACGAACTGATTTAGGTTAACGATATACTTGGTTATTATTAAGTATATACTTGTTAAGAGCTTTAAATCTTACTATAGATTGCCTTACTCTTTCTACTATCGGGAGACCTGGAGGGACTACTTGCTTTGGGTTTTATAGCTAATTATAGTACTCGAATTGCTTACGAGAAGTGAGATATCTCTTATTAGGAGAGGCTTTAAGGTAGTCGTGAAATTCCTGCTTAATTAAAGTACTAAAAGAGGTGATATTTGGCGGTTTAGAGCCCTTAGAGGGGAATAGAGGGGTGAACCGGACCTCTTAAGGTAAAGAGTAAGAGTTGTTAACGTCTATAATAGCGGGGTAAAAGAGGGGTAAAGATAGGATAGAAATATAAGGTTAAAATACTTTAGTTCTTTAAGAAAAAGAAAGAGATATCTAGTTAACTATATAGAATAACTCCTAGTAGTAAGATAAGAGAGAAGTGCTGTTCTCCTAGCCTCTCTAACCTCCCCCTTTTTAACCGACCTACCTTGTTTTACCTACTTTTCACCTACCGACATACTTCTAAAACCTTAGCAAACATAAAGAAAGTTAAATATCACTACTAGGTATCTATTAATCTTATATCTAAGTTTTAAAAAAGTTTTAACTATTCTTTATTAGGCAGGTAAAGTGGGAATAGCCTCAAATAAGGGCTAGGAGTGACGTGGAGAGAGTTTTGAAAAAAGTGTATTTGATTAAAATCGCGGTATTAGACACCCGATTTGGGCCATCTATTGGTTTGCGCAATCCAGAATTTATTGCCCAAATAGATTAGTCTAATTGCGCAATACCTCGTATTGCGGAACACCATAGCACAAATCGCGAGGACCGAGACTTTCTTGCGTTTCCACATATCTCTTAAAGTCAACGGGACTTCCTTTCTAATACTAGCTCTACCTCGCAATAGACGATGAAAACAGCAGCTGTCTAAAATTCCTGGTAAGAGACTCACTCGGTCGTTGCTCTCCGCATCCGAATATTGTTCGAAATAGCCTTGGGGAACTAAAAGCATTATTCTACACGGTTAGAAAGAACCTGGAACTTAATATCTTCATTCTCCTAAATCATCTTGGTCAATATCTACAATTGTCCGAAAACATGTGGAACATTAACATATGAGGGTGCCGAGTCCCGAGAGTAATAGACGAAGCTGCTAAAAATTCAAAACAGTTGGCATCGCATTAGTGCTGCTTTCACAACATCAACATCAACAACAAACAACATCTGGCAATATAATTCTCAATGTCAATTAAAGAGCTAAAAGGCTAAATCCAGCTCACGTATGAGACTTCCATAATTGTCCAGCAAAAATTTCCCAGCAAAAATGTCAAAATAATGACAAGCACACCCATAAGCTAATAATATCCCTTTTGAAAGATAGCAATTGAAGCGACAGCATATTGACCTTCGTGATATTAACCTCTTTTCAACGTCTCGCAGATCTCTCGTTTCCATCCCATTTGAGAAATGGTGGAGTGAAAGGCAAAGAAACCATTCTCTTCTTTCCCGTATTTGGTGTAGTGCCATGTGCCACGCTAGCTTTTCTCGTCAAACCTTTTAGAATTTTCGGCTTCTCTCCGCCCTCACGAAGAGTAGGAAGTCGACTGAACGACGTTCTTGGTGCCACCGAAATAGCTTGAGAAGACTGGGGATCGTAGGATGTCTGCGACGAGTTCTCGGACCGTTGACTGGTCAAACAAGATGAGGAGGATACAAACATTGATTTTGAGCGCGTGGCTAAGCGTCGAGCCGGAGCATGGAGATCCTGTGAAGCCCGTGAGAAATAACTTCCCGCCTCTGGTACAAATGATGGCTGAGACGAATGAAACTCTGGCGCTGCAGGTACGCCATCCGCTCCCTCCGATTGTTCAAAAAGAAGTTGATCGCCCTCCGATTCTCGTGATCGAGGATCCAGTATCTCTTTAATTGGTCTACTAGACATTCGACGAATATTTTTTTGTTCACTGCTGAGATTCGACAAAGGGCCGTCCTGGGTTTCGCTGTATTGTGATTGGCTCCCAAAGCTGATTGAACTTTGTCCTTGGGAATATCCCGCTGTTTTTTCCTCGGGTCCAGGGCTAGGACGAGTCCGAATAAGAGTCAATGATTTCGTGCGAGCTACAGAAGAACGTCGTCTGGAGGCCTTGTACTGAGAAGATGGAGGGCTGTAGCTGTCGACAATTTCGTCGCCGATAACTTCCATAGAACCACCATGAGAAGGTACCCGAGGTCGCCATATAGTTTCTTCGACTGAGACTTGCCGTGAGAATGGCTCATTAACACTTGAGGGATGAAGCATGAGCAGAGCTCCAGATTCCTTCGTCGGTAGAACGGATGGAGAAAGCTCAGAAGGATCATTTGACTGGTCCCGGGGATAGGAATCTTCCATCTCTGACGGAAGTGTCCCAAGCCGTGGGTTTTCAACGGAACCACCCTCAGAAGGTACCTGACGGAGCGCTGCCGGCTCTTCGACGTAGGCCTGCGGTAAACGTGTTTCATCCACACTCGATGGAGGAAGTATGAGGAGAGCTTCAGACGCCTTTTCTTGTAAGATAGAGGCAGAGGGAATGTCAGGGGAACCATCCGACTCGCTCTGTGGATAAGAATCTACAATTTCTGACGGGAGACTCCCAAGCCGTGGTTTTTCAATTTCAGGCGAACTGTTTTCGGTAACCCCCTGGTTTTCAAGAAGCAACATTGCTTCGTCACCATCGCCATCTTGTAAGGGAGACTGGCTTTCCTCTAGGCACACCTGTATCCTGTAAGTAATGCGCGAAAACGTTTAGGAGAATGACATTCATTCTCTAAGAGCGTTTAGAAGAATGTAGAATTCGGGTGTAGATTCTTTCACACGTTCTCGGAGAATGAATGTCGTTGTTCTAAAATATCTGAACAGCGGGGGTGGGGTGTAAGAAGAGTAGAGCTCAGGATTCTTACCACTTCTGAAGAAAATTGAGTTCCTTCGCTGAGAATAGCCACAGTATCGTTTCCCTCGACTGCCTCAGTAAAATAAGCTTGAGCTTCTTCAGCAATGACTCGTTCCGCACTTTCGCTGTCTCGCTCATAGATATCCATAGGACCATCTTGAGCACTGTCGCCCAAAACTTGTTCAATTGGCATCACTGGCTCTTCATCCATCTTGGAACACGCGCTACAAGGACTTTCTGTCTCTTCTCCAGCGACTTGATCGACGTCTACCATGATCTCGTCATCTTGTTGATCCAATGCCTCGGGAGCCGTATCTGGCCCTTCAACGAGGTCTCGCTCAACGGGAACAGTAGTTGGAACATCATCGAGATCAACCTCATCGTCAGAATCTAGACCCTCACCGGGATTTTGCTCAACGACAACAGTAGCTGCAACATCGTTGAGATCAACTTCCTCGTCGGAATCTGGATGTTCACTGGGAGTTCGCTCAACCGCAATATTCAGCGCAACATCATTGAAATCAGCTTCTTCACCGGAATCTGTATCTTCACTGAGGTTTTGCTCAAGGGCAACAGTAGTTGCAACTTGATCGAGATGAACTTCTTCATCGGAATCTCGCATCCGTTCGGAACTTTCAGGAAGAGATTCATCTTCATCGTCGGAAGTGACAAATGTATCTGATGAAGTATTATTGTCCTGCACAGAGGATTCATCGGAGGCATCGCGGTCGCTCCTAGATTCGGTGTTGCTCCTCTCCGTATATGTTTCCGACCATGTGGGAGTTGGCTCTCTGGGTACACCTGCTTTTGTCAGTAATGTGCGAAGAAGCCCGAGGTAATCGAATCTATTCTCCAAGAATGTTCCGATGAATTGAGAACTCGAGTTCTTGATTCTTCAAAACGTTTTCGAACAATACTTGAAATAGTCTAAGGATGTTTGGAAGAATCAGGGATTCTATTCCTCAATTCTTCCGGCTCGTCTTGAACAATGATCCGAATTGTCCAAGAAGCTCTGAGACAATTTGGGGGGGACCGTAGGCTGAACCAAATTAGGGAATTCTTACAAGTATCTTCACCATCATCGGCTTCGGCTTCATTTTTGCCTTCATCGTCAACCAAATCAACATCAATATCAGAGTTATTGGTAACTTCTTCCAAGCAAGGTGTATTTGAAGTTTCTTCATCCATGGCGTGGTCGCCTTCCAAGGGATCGGCTGAATCTGGTCTCGGCGGCTCTTCAGCAGCAACCAGAAGGTTATTCCCATTGGCCTCCTGGATTTGCTCAAGATCAACGAGAGGAATATGTGAGCTATTTGTATGCTCAGTGGAAGGCGTGAGTAGTTGATTTCCAGCTCCAAAATCTCCATTCTCTGAATCGTTGTTGTCATTTATCTGCGGAACGTGATCCTCGATGTGGCCCTCCTCGCTATCAATAATCATTTGTCCAGGGATTTGCTCAGCAATGTCGAAAACATCTTCGTCTTCTTGCTCATCTTCCATGACAACCGACGTGGCTGTCATTATAGGATCATCTTCCAGACCAACTATATGGTTTCCATAATTAGATTGCTGTCTCCTCATGAGTAGCATCTTTCGGCGATTCTTTTTTAGCTTTCTTTCCTCTTGGTGCCGATTTTCGCCAATTACCAACTCGCTCAGCCTCAAGGTACTCTTTTGTCCCTTGCCTTGACAGTTTCTGCGCCCTGTTTCCAAGTCAGTTAGTTAACTCTTTGGGGAAAATGTGCTAAAAAGTCTGGGATAATCGGAAACATTAATCGAATTTCTAATTGTTCTAAATCTTGTAGAACAACGACCCGAACAATTTTGAATGGCCAGAGTAAGAAGCAATACCCCAAGTTTTACTTACCGCCAGAGCGCCCAACCCGCATCACTAATCCAGTTGGTGACGCCTCTTTGCCCACAAAGCCATCAGAGCAGGGGCTAGGAGCTGTGTCGTACTCTTTTGGAATGCGGTATTCGGAGTTGTCAAGATGGTGCACGTTGTCAGGCTTGCGTCTCTTCAGCCTTGGGAGCATATGGGATTTTGTTCGGGGCTCTTCATCACAAGAGGGTTCGTCATCTGATAGTTCTAGGAAATGTGAGCGAAATTACAAAAACGAGAGCCTAGGAACATACCTTCTTCAGCATCTAAACTCAATCTTTCAGCTGCGAGCTCCAACTCGTCCACCCGTAGTCGTCGGTGCTTCTTCTGTCTTTGGGCTTTCGGCTTGGAAACCTTAGAGGAATATTTGTGCCCAGGACGTCGTTGCATACCATGACGCCTTGTTCCTTCTGGTACCAACAGCTGATCATCTTTGCCCTCCTGTTCCTCTTCATTCTGACCTGGGTCATCATCCATTTCTAGTTGAAATTGGTTGTCATTGTCATCAAGGCCATTGACGTGATTGCCTTCGGCATCTTCACCATCACCACCAGCACAAAGACGTAGCGAGCGCAGAGGTTCTCGTATTACTTCAGCCTGTTGTACTTCCTTGTTTCCCCAAACCCGCCCTTTCGAAGTAGCCTGTAGAAAATCAGCTGGGAACTAGGAAGAAGTGCTGGAGAGACTCACGTTCTTCGCCTGAACGGCAGCATGGAAAGCTGCTCTCGATTTAATGGTGCGTATTGGTTGTTTTGGAACCCGTGCTATTTGTGATGCCGCTGGTCGAGTCCCTCTTGGTCGAGTCTTTGCTGGACGAGCCTCAATTGACGGAACTTCTCTTGCGGGAGGTTCAGTTGACTGCTCCTCAGTGAGCACCCGTTCGACGACTTGGACTGGCGAAGGCGGACGCTCAACAGCCTTTTCGACTGAAGCTGATTCTGGCAGACTTTGAATTTCCCGAGCTCGTGCTTGGGCAGCCATGCCAGCGATAACCTGCGGCCTCTTCGATTGAAAACGCCGCGGAATTGTACGCGGTGGGGGTTGATTGGGCTTGGAGGGCGCCATGGGCTTTTAGTTCACATCAAACCAGAGATCAGGTGTTCTGGGTGTGTTGAAAGAAGACCTCAAGCCCTCCAACCCTCAGATATGGTAAAGGTAGGAATAAACCTGGAATAAGGATGCCGCCGGGGTTGTGGTTATGGAGGAAGGAACGATGGCTGGGGAAGGAGCGATGGAACCCCATCAACATCAACCCAAGGCAACTACCATCCGCATATTTTTCCTGTGAACCGTCAACAGAACCTAAGCAACATCACCCAAGATGATCTCAAGCAATTATTAATAGTATTTGGGAATGTTTAAGAGATCCAAGAAACCTACTTTTAAATCCTTGGATACTGATTATCCCACACCCTCTCGCACGTACACCGACCTAGACTCTTCAGTACAGTAAGAAGGGGGGGATTGATGTAAATTGCGAAATATAAAAGAGACACCCAAAGACATCACTTAAGCCAAGGGGATTAGATTATATGGATTTTTTTGTTCAATGCGCTACCTCGTTACATCTCCACTCTTTCAAAATTAAAAAATCCTATCAAAGACAGCCCAAGGGGAACTGATTTGGGTACCCAGGTACACTGGTTCCTACGACGAATACGTGCGATTTGGGGCAATATGGGTATGTAATCCAGGGGCTCCCAAGAGTATGTAGTAGCCTCACAACAACGCCTTAATAACAAATAAAATTATACAATCGAAGGGGGGACCTATCACAAAACACTGAAAGCGTATTGGACAGCGGCACTATCAAGGAGGTTAGCATACGAAAACATAACAAATGTATCAAGGAGTTCTTACCCAAGCGCAAGTGTAGCGCTGATACCAATCAAAGCCCTAGTCTTGACCCGCTCCTTTGATAGTAGCTCAGATTGCACCTTTGCTTTCTTGGCTGGAGCTGGGACAACTGCACCCTCTTCTTCCACGTCCTCTTCAATTTCATCCACCTTCCGCTTAGATTGAATTGGTGCTACTCCAACCTCGCCATTCTGGACTGCTGCTTCAACCATTTCCTTTGCCTTTGCGATCATGGCTTCTGTGTCTTCTGGAGGTGGCATGTCTGCAAAGGCTGGTGGCATTTCAACCTCAAGGCGAGTATGGGTTGTCTCCACGTCACCCTTGACCTTTACCTCTTGTTCAACATGGACGCGGATTACTTCTTCTTCTACTTCGGTTTCTGGTTCTTCAGACTTTGCCTTGCTCTCGGGGGCTTCCATTGTGTCTTCGGCTTTGTCTTCAACCTCGTCCGCCACAGTTTTCAATGCTTGTTGGAGTTTCTTGCTGGAAAGTTTGGAAGATGGTTCAGCTGAGCCCTCTTTCTTGGCTGACTTTCGGGTTCTTGTTGATCCTGCAGTCTTCTTGGGGGATGCAATTTTGCTTGGCGATGCAGATCTGCGGAGGCGTCGACTTGGGGTTGGTACTGGCGCAGCAAGAGATTCCTGGGGCAAAAGGAAGAATTTTGGAGGGGAGCTAATTGGCTTTGGTTGTCCATCTTTTGGGAGGTTGACTTCGATGGGTTCATGGTCCAACAGAGCCTTTATCCATGGCAAAATTCGGTATTCTTCTGCGAGTTGTAATGCGCTGTGTGGTGGAATCCAGACATTTCCGGCAGTCTCATTAGTGCTAGTGGTCTCGAGGCTCTTGACATATTTTCTCTCCGTCTCCTCTTCCTTGACCTCAGCATAAGGAAATGTCGCCTTAAACATGCCCGTCGCGCTGATAAAACCATCGCTACTTCGGCGCATGAGGAAATATGAAGCTGGCGATGGGTGGAATATGCCGGACTGGATTCCTTTCGGCAAAGGCGCGCGGAGATGCGCATAATCAAAAGTACCCAAGTTCGTTGGCTTTGTAGAGTTCGAAGTGCCCACCTGGCCTGCCTTTACAGCGAGGTCGGTCTGTCCTAGACGGCGACGAGCGACGAGAGTTTCATCTATTGCTGTCAGTTTTTGGCGGAATGGCGCAAGGCGCATCGGTTCGGCTTACACGGTGGAATCTCTTCAGTCATGAGAGGATTGAACTTCTCGGGGAGGGGGCGAGTGACAACCATTTTGAAGATGGCTACGAAGATATTCGCAAAGGGTATTCGGATGAATGCGACTACGGAGGATGCCGCGCTGTTGAGATCTACTCTAATCCACGAGTCAGCGCCAATTATCTCAACCACCAGCGACGATGGGTGGTATTGCGACAATCCGAGGTATCGAGCGATATACGTACCAAGAATGCGTATACGACAGCTTGATGGATACTTGAAAGGGTCGCGACTCGGATGCTGAGGTTTTCTCGGTCGCAATTGTCAGTCAGCGTATCGTATCGATAGGATTGGGACACGTCGGCTGCAGGCTATTTCCAAAAAGAGCGCGCCTATGTAACCCAAAGGCTCGATGGAGTAAGAGTGGAATTGCTGTCCAAAAGCGCCAGAGATCCGAGCCGGAGGAAAAAAGATATCTTGGGGAGGACGGGAGGGAGGGAGCTCGAGAGAAAGAGCAGGGGAAACCGAACGGAGTGGTACGCGCTCGCTTGGAGAGGCAAGAGCGCAAGAGCAGGTGAGGTGGTTGGGGCGGGAACTGGGGTAACGAGGAGCACTTTTGGTGAAGAAGCGCCGGGGTTGTTGCGATAGCAGATATGCAGACCGTTTTCTAGATCACGCTGGCACCACTGATCTTCCCCTCGTTGCGTTTGGTGTAGTAGGTAGTTTGTGAGGACAATCAATTACAATAATAAGCGTGTTACCTGATTCCCAAAACAAGTTGTCCATTTTAATTCACTCTTCAAGTCGATATCCACGAACCTGAGGCACCAACTGTATCATACTTCGCCGAGACAAGAAAAGCGGCAGTAAATAGCTCGTTTGTGCCATGCTTTCTAGATATTGGCCGAATAATCTGGGACAATCGAACTTCATTGTTCTTAGCCATCTAGGTAAATATTAAATTGCCCAAGTATTTAGGTAAAACACCAATTAGTTATCCGAGAAAGTTGGCTATCGCGAGACACTGAAGATGGAGCTCTTACCCCTGAAAATGATTATGTAATCCACCAAAGCTTTGACAGAAAAAGGCGGTGTCAAGACTTGGTGGAGCAACTTCAAAGCAACGCTCAGTTGTTGCCAACTTCTGCAGCTTTACATAGCAGAAACATCGCGAATAAAGACCAGTACAACTGTTCTATACCTCGGAGACTCTACCACAAATTCGAGAGACATACAACCGCAATCATGGCGTCCGCAGCAAACGACCAAGATCTTCTGCCAGATCAGACCGAGGGGTTCAAGGTGGGGGAGAAGAAGACCATGGACGAGTACAGCAAGTTGGGTATGTTGGAAGCTCAGGCTCTTCATTTGCCGCTGCCTCAATCAAGATTTCCTTTTTCGTTGCTCCCGTCATCTTTCTTCTATTTTCTGCTATCAGCATATCAAAGGTGAGGGGTACCAGAACCCGCCCAGCTTTGGTAGTTCACGATAGCTTCGTGTTGTGGCGGGGTTTTAAGCCCAGATCGAAAATTACATCATCAACTTTACAACGAGCTCTGCTCTGTTTTGATATCTGCCATTTGGCTGTGCAATAGGGTTCCCTTCCCCAGATCATATATCCTCAGGTTCTATATTTTATCTTGACCAATTTTGTCAAAACCGATCTTTTAACTCCCAATTCCTCCCAAATATGGAAATGGAAACCCCCTTCTTTTCCTAAAATAATATTCAAAAGGCTAACAATCTCCCCCTCTCTTCGCAGATGCCGACGATGAAGCCATGCAAAGATACAAGCAATCATTGGGCCTCGGTGGCTCTGGCAAGGACCTTTCGGACCCCAACGACCCCCGCCACTGCATCATCCTCTCTCTGCAACTCGATTCCGAAGGAAGACCACCCGTCGTTGTCGATTTGGCCGAGAAGGGCAGTGAGAAGACTTTGAAGGACAAGCCATTCAAGATAAAGGAGGGTGCCAAGTTCAGCATGACTGCCAAATTCAAGGTCCAACACGAGATTCTTAGCGGTCTGCATTATGTTCAGATTGTCAAGCGAAAGGGCATCCGAGTTAGCAAGGATCAAGAAATGATTGTAGGTCATCAAGTGGAGAATTCATATTGGCAATGGGAAGCAGTCAAGCTAATTGTTCTGATCAGGGCTCCTACGCACCTTGCACAAGCGAAACTCCAGTTTACACCAAGCAATGTAAGTTTGCCTACCAATCTAGCAACCCTTTTCTCATTACTAACAAAAATCCAGTCGCCGAAGAGGATGCTCCAAGCGGAATGTTGGCTCGAGGACACTACACTGCCGTCTCTACCTTCGTCGACGATGATAAGAAACGCCATCTAGAATTCGAGTGGGCTTTTGATATCGCAAAGGACTGGTAGATTGCTTAGCGACTGGGAAGGAAAAAGTTTATGATGTAACGGCTGCTGAATATGAATGCATGGATGGTCACAAATGGGTTGGTGCTGGGCGGCATGATAAGAATGCTACGTAGCTAGCTTCTTACCCCTCCTTTAAGTAAATTATGAAATAGTCCGATCCTATTTCAGGTCGCATGGATTTTCAACAACTTGTCAATAATTTCTCAATCTCGACTTCTCCAACAATCGACCCGTCGTGTAAGAGCTTTGGTCGTTGCTTCGCATACCTACACCCGTCCTTTTTACTGCTCAAGTTTTCAAACAACCACAAAATGTTGGCAGTTTCCAAATCTTCTAAACCGTCTCAAAAAGGTAGAGCAACGATAAAGTCTCTTACATCCATTTTGTCCTTTTTTTGTTCTACAATGAATTCTATCGGGAAGTATCTACAGGAAGTAATCGGGCAGAGCGCTGCCGTCTGAGGTCTTGTCCTGGGGTTGTGCGTCTGGCTTATGTATATCGTTCTCCGGCGCCGCAGCGAATACATTGAAGAATCTTTCCCCAGTGTCACTAACTTCTAGTACACTTGCCATATTGCCACACCTGTAACAGTAATTGGGTGCACTCCAAACTGTACTTAATCGATCATCAAACAGTATCTGATATCCTTCCTGGCACAGTTGGTGCGCTCGTAGGATATGCGACATATTGTTTACTTCTAGGAACTTCTTAACCACCTGTGCCCCAAATGTATAACCAGCCCCTCGAGGGGAAAGGGAGAATTCGTCTCGTTCGGGATCTGGATCAGACCAAACTAAATCTGCCATTGGGCCTTCGTGGGGGATTTCGCGAAAGCGGTCTATTATTTTGATTTGGTCGATGGAGTGTATCGAAGGTGAAAGACCTGATTTGAAATCAACTTTTGAACTTCCCGCCACCACTCTTGAAATGGATTCACTTACCTCCATGGACGCAGAATATCTGGTCATTTATAACCACACTCAGTGTGAGAAAGTCAAACATGTCAGTAAAGTAGTGCCAGACATTCGCATTTCCATATTTCCTCGAACATTCGGTATAAAAGCCATATGACTGTGTAACTCCTCTGGATTCATGGTTTCCCCTGATCAAATGTACTCGGTGTGGGTATCGAAGCTTCAGACAAACAAGGAGGGAGATGGTCTCCACGCTGAACATGCCACGGTCAACATAATCTCCTATAATTCCCAAGTCAGAAAATCTATATATATCATCTTCTTTTGCCACGGCGGCGCATACCGAGGAATAGGTAGTTTGTGTCTGGACACCATCCTCCTATCTTGAAGATCTCAATCAAGTCATAGAACTGGCCGTGTATATCACCCACAACTGTGACGGGCGCTTGTACATGTACAACATTGCTCTCTTGCATCAACAGTTCCTTCGTCTTGGCGCATATTGCTTCAATGACTGATTCGGCGAGTAAGTTCTTCTTGTAGAGGCTTTCGATACATTGGTCAAGGTCCACAGATGCTGGATGGCGCACACGGGTTAGCTGATGCTGCGATCAATTGCGCTGAGGTACAAGCTTACAAGGCAGGCCAGGCATATTGCGAGTAGCGGAAGAGTGTTGGATCGAGGTGCACGCTACGGCGCTCTAGGGTGGAGGAGGTGGTAGCTTGTTGCGCAGGCGGTTTCTTTCAATGATGAATGCTGGCGCAACAACATGGTTGCTTGGTCGAGAGTGGTTGTTTAAGTCATATCAGGGTATGAGATGCTGTGGGGTTGTCTCGAGGGTGGTATCAAAATCTCAGGATTATTCAGAGCCTGGCAGGGGAAGCGAAAAGCGGCGTGAGTGGATATTAGAGCTCCCTGCGACTTTTATATTGAGTTGCAGTTCTTCAACCTTTGTCCTTAATTTCTTGTTCTTTTTCGGAAGAGCTTTGGATGTTAAATGTCTATAGAATACCACAAGAGCGTCTATAGTTTAACTTGTATTTTAGTATAATTAGATGGCACCTGCAATGGTGAAATAAATACAGTTTGGGCCAACTTGTGGCCGCCGTAGCTCTTGCACTAGCGTCCCGCCAACCACAATCCCTGAATTGCTTCTGCGAGCTGCGACTGTGTACGGATTTTTGTTCTCCAAGTCTCACGCATCAACCCAACCCTTTCCCCATCTCAAGTTTCTTTGGCGCAACCAAGCTGTCCCTTTTCGATTCTCTCAAGTCTCCTTTTTTGCTTCTGGTCAGGTGATCGCTCCGTTGTTTCGTCCTTCTTGCAAATTCGGGGGTGTATCAGAGCTTTTCGTCGTTGCTGTTCGCCGCGAAAGTAAGAGCTTCAAGATCGTTGGCGGACAACCAGGTACATTCCACAACACCTCGATTTGTTGCCTTTCCACGGCCTTCCATCACCTCGATATTTGCTATTCTACCTCGCCGAGTTTCTCTATTCTAGTCTTCCGTTTACCGCGTCAAACTTCTCATCCACTTCTACCTACGCTTCACTTCCCGTCACGTCCATGGTTGGGTAGCAGCTGGTCGATCTTGGAGGAAGGGGAATTATTTCGTCGCCATGTCGGGCTCTTGGTCTCAACCCGGATTCCAGCAACAGCCTCAGAATATTGCTAGACATATCTCTGGAAATCGTCCTCCGATATGCTTCAACTGCGGCAACGAGGGCCATTTCATGGTATCCTGTCCCAAACCTCGGCGGTCAGACACGATGTAAGCGAAACCTTTCAGTTTAGATATCTCTCCTTTGCCTTTATTTGATGTTTTTGCTTTGGAATTTAGTGCCGTGGACTTGAAACGGCACGTGCACCTGATATTGTCTAGTGGCAGCTTTTGTGGTTGGGGCGAGGCAGCAAACGCAGCTTGAGGGGTCATCTATGAGAACCTTGTCTTGACGTTACACATATCTCACTTCTTTTTTGGTTTGTTCTTTATTTATGTTCAGCATGGTAACAGAAGTAGCCCTTTCCAACCACCTGCGGCTTCCCAACAACAGTATCCTGGACCAGCACCGACGCCTACCCCGCAAGGATTCGCTCAGCAGCCTGGCCCAATTCAGACACCATATCAACCATATCCTCAAAATCAACAATATGGTCCTCCAAACCTGCAACCACAACCTCAATACCAATTTTTTCAAGGACCGCCTCAACAAGCACTCCAGCCAACCATGCCACCACAGCAACCATACAGTGCTCCTGCACAGTATCCTAACCAGTCTTACCCTTCCAATCAATTCCCCAATAATTCTGGTCCCCAGCAGTTTGGTTCTCCTCAGCAAAACAATCCTCAGTATAACAGTCCTCAGCCCAACGGTCCTCAGCTTAATGGCCCTCAGCCGTACGGCCCTCCCCAACCTCAGCAATATGGTCAACCCCAAGCCCCTGCAGCTTATCAAGGGCAGCCTGTAGGTTACCAAGCACCGCAACAAAACGGATCTTTTAATGGTAGACCTCCAACAGCCCCTTCCAACTTTCAGGGTCCCGTTAAGCAAAAGTGGAATAATGCTGGTCCAGCAAATGGCAGTGCCCCGCCTCCTTTCCAACGCCAGCAGAGAAACTACTCCGATTCAAGCAATCCTTCAGGCGCTCCTGTATTCCAAGGCCAGCAACAACATTCTAGAAATGCTTCACAGCAAAGTAATCACCGAGCCCCAGCATTGAGCAATGGAAACAAGCAACAGCAAGCCCCTAAACAGGCACAGACAACAAAACCTGCCCCGGCAGCTCAATCAAAGGCCTCGAGTGGTGCAAACACTCCACGTGGAGAGCGCGAATCGACTGCTAGCAGTGCGGCAAAGGAGACGAATCCCCGACCAGCTAATGCAGCAAAACCATCTTCAGGAAAGGCGAATGAAGAATCTAGGGAGGTGAGTGAGGCTGCTGAAGCACAGCAATTTGAGTGGGACCTGGAGAAGATCTTCAAATCACCGACTCCTCATGAGATAGTGGCACTCGCCCAACCACTCTCTCATGATTTTGATTTGACGCCTGTTCCTCAACTTAACCCGGAAGCTACTTGCATATCAAGATATGCTATCAAGGACAATGTCAAGGAGTTTACAGGCAGTGTTAGGGACCCCCCCGATTGGCCATCACGCCAAGAGGATCCCGTTCATGCGGAATTGAAGCTTGACTCCCCCTTGATTCCCTTGGACGAGATACTGGCCTGGACTGAAGCCCGACATGCGGCACAGAACGGTGGTACGGATACCTTAATGAACGATGATGTGGACGCCAGTCGTAAACGCTTTCGGTCTAGAGAAGCAAGTGAGGTTCTTGGAGATGGCCAGAATGATGCTGATACTCAGACTGACCTCGAAAATGGTTTGGAGGATAATTCAACTAGTCAACCTAACAAACGGCAGAAGACTGAATCAGGGGAAAATGCAAACGGGAGAGCCGGAACGCCAGAGATGACCACAATGTTTTATGAGACTAGAGATGGTACTCCATGTCTTGCAACTGATGATGAGGCTTGGGCTCCACAACCGGGAGAAAGTGCAGCTCCACCGGCACCTACTGATCCCATGGAGGCTTTACTTGCATCTCTGGGAGTTACGGGATCACCCAAGCCGGTCGACGATCGTCCTCTGCCACCTTATCAACCTTTGCCGGAACACTCGAGTCGACCCATAAGCTCTGGAACCAATCCATCGCCACTTAAAAAGCAACCTCTAACTCTGATACCTGGCCATCAGTCGAAATTTCAAGGCAAGGTAGCTCCTGCGATCAATGGACAGGGCAACATGCAAGGCTCACAACAACAGTTCAGACCTACTCCGCCCACTGCAAACTCTCAGAACCACCATCCGCAGTTTGGACCTTCCAACAACGGCCTGCCATTCCAACCTCAATTTCCTCCCAGTGGTCCTTCAGTTCAAACTCCTTATCAAAACGGGGCCCCTTCCAATGGTCAATATGGAATGCCCCAGAACGGTCCTCCTAGTTATGGGGGCAATAACATGCGTGGTAATCAACAAAATGGAAATTCGATGTATTCCAACAATAATAACATGCCCGGCCCTCCGCAGAACGGCAACCCCATGTATGGTAACAATATGCCTGGCCCTCCGCAAAATGGCAATCCGATGTATAATCAGAATATGCCAGGTCCTCCTCAGAACGGCAATCCGATGTACGGTCAGAATATGCCAGGCCCCGGTTATCAACAGGCAAACAATCACCAATTCGGGCCACCAGTAAACCCTCCGTACTTCAACGGCAATGCTCCTAATGCTCCTTACGGTCCAGGTCCCCAAAACCAACCACCTCAGTATGAACTTGGCCCAAACCAAAATAACAATAATAATTTCAATGGTCAGCAGCAACCTATGCAGCCTCCTCAGCTCAACAATGGCCCGCCAAACCAATACCCCAACGGCCCCCAAGGAAATCCTCAGTTTAACAACCAATTCAATCAGCAGCAATATGGACCAAACGTGCAGAATAATGCCCCCTTCCGTCAAGACTCGGGATATGCAAGTGCTGGTGGATTTAGCAATGGTTCCGCTCCGAACAATTTTTCAGATCAGCAAAACCCTCAAGCCCAGTCTCAGCAAATGCAAATGCAAATGCCTCCTCCACAGAAATCTCATGATGGACTACCTTCAAATACGATGAACGGCCACCAATCAACAAATGCAAACATGAATAACGAAACTCGTCTTGAACCTAGCAAAGAAACGCCCAATGGAGAGGAAAATGCCACACCCCCTCCGAACGAAAATGCTAGCGACAGAGAGGATTCACCGTTGAGCGATAATTCGAAGGACATACTCGGATTGTTGGAGACAAAAAAGAAGAAAGGACCAAAACGCCCCGCACCAATAATCGAAGCTGCCTATTCTCGGCGTTGGTAAACCGAGAACAATACGGTATGTCAAATCCCCATGATGACATGTGTGTTGCTGTGAACTAATGTTATGCTAGCCTTGAAGGGTAGCTGGATGTGTAGTTCTTTCCACGACGATGACGACGGTTGCTCCTTCTCGCATAGTCATTCTTCTAAAGCGTTTGGAAGAATGGATAATTATTTTAAAGGTTTGGAAGAATGGGAATCTAGATTTCTCTATTCTTCTAAACCTTCTCGGTTAATGACTTTTCTGGCATTGGTACCTTACCTTCAAGTTGTTGGTTTACCTATGCATTTGTCTTCTTTTGTACAATACTATCTATCATACGTTGGGGCTTATTCGGAATTGGTTGTTTTATGCCATACGTACGACTCACGAACTTCACTAGATAGAGAGGTTCAAGGGGTTCTTCTAGCGTCATTTTCTTGAGAACGTTCGATTTTTCTTCATGTTTGTGGGTTTTGTACATTTATCATGCATTATTGCCTGCGCAGGGGTTCACCAGGGGCGTTTTTTTCGGTCAGAGCCTAATGATGCTCATGCCAAAAGAAAAACCCGCATTTGTTTGTAGGGGAATCAGATAGTATTGAGCCAAAGCCATGGGAGCTTTTGGCGGATAGAGAAAAATGCCGCGGTTTCTTCATTCAATAGTTGTACAGTGTTTTGTGACTATATTTCACCGTAAAACTAAATGCCTTATAGTTCAGGCTTCGTGTCCTGCAACTTTACTTGACTAGCCTGTCTTGCTCCTTGTCATCGTCATCACTTTCTTCGTCATCTTCTGCCTCTGATACTTCCTCGCTTGATTCTTCTTCCTCTTCGCTATCCTCTTCGCTATCCTCGTCGTCGTCACTTTCATCTTCAGCATCCGATTCCTTGAGCCAGTCATCTAGCGTCTTCTCTTTGGCACCAGCCGCACCGAAACCATTAGTCGTCGAAGGCTGTCCTGCTCTTGTATCTTTCACGACACTATCTAGTCGCTCCCCAGCTGGGACAATCCTCTTCTCGTCGTACTCGGCTTTGCTTAGATCAGTGTCTCTCAGGGAAGGATCAGGCTCTCTGCCTACTTCTACCCAGTCTGGCAATGCTTCGTAACCTCTTAGTCCATGCAGTCCACCATCTTCACCGACGACGAGACTTGCTGAGCCAAGAGTAAATTCCGTGCGACTCTCGGATGGACTTGGGGTATGCGGTACCGGTTTGGGAGCGAGTAACATGAGAGTAGCGAGTTGTGTGGAGGACGGAACTGCGAGGAGAGCTTTGTAGAGTCGTGTTCGATCGCGTAAGTCGTAAGATGTATCGTACCGTGCTAACAGGAGGATGTAATTCCAGAGCACCACAATGGGATGTTCGGGTTCGACTTCTTTTGGTTGGTAGACTTCTTCCGCTGCGCCATCCATATCTGCAAATCCTTCATTGCCCATTGAAGGTAGATATGAGTGAGTTGGGGTCGGTATGGGTTTTGCTGGCTCAGTGGGTTCTGTACGGTTGAGGTGATAGAGATACACCTTGGCTGCCAAAAGAACAATTTGCAATTTCGCTGCTTCTGCTTCATCGGCAAAACCTTTTGCCAATATGCGCAGTACATCTGGAGCAATATTGTTCTCGCCATCAATGCCGGAGAATTCTCCGACTAGCCATATTATGGAAGCGCGCGCTCGAGGATTTGTCGCGGTATCGAGGTTCTTTGCTAAACGAATGACGGTACCAGTGTGAGG
The DNA here is from genome assembly GCA_001414485.1 of Calycina herbarum. Lineage (NCBI taxonomy): Eukaryota > Fungi > Ascomycota > Leotiomycetes > Helotiales > Pezizellaceae > Calycina > Calycina herbarum. Next base: position 14,902 of record LLEY01000188.1, on the reverse strand, counting down.
TGTAGGATCTTGCTGGATCAGATGTCGGATAACAGTCAGTGATTCTGCGACAAGATTCCCATCCAAACTGGTGATCTGCTTGAGAAGCAGGCTCAAACACCTCGCGGATGTTCTAGCATCACTTTGAGCACATCTTCCGATGGCTCGTACTGCTTCTCGCACTAGTTCTTTATCAGAGCCTCCCGAGAAATGCTCAAGCTCGTTCAAAATTAGGCTCTTCAGGTAAGCGTCGGAATGTGGGAATATCAAGGTAAGAATTTCTAGTTTGAGTTCCCAGACTTGTGGAGGATCCGTAGAACGGACTAGGAAATGAGAAGAATATTTGACGAATGCTTCTGGTCGTGTGAGACAAACTGAGACGATGTTGTAAAGTGCTATGTGCTGAATGTCCTGTGGTCCTCGTAATAATGCTACTAATGGTCCAATAGCGCTGCTGATGTATTCTTGCGTACCGAGATTGACGTAGCAACGAGTGACTGCTACAACAACTGCTGAATTCCGGCTTTGCAAAAGTGGTCTTATGCTTTTTAGAAGGAGTTCGAGGTCGGGATCGAGGACTTGGATTTCCTCTCCGGTTTCGGTATCTTCTTCTCCCTCACTCCCTTCATCGCCGTAGAATCCTCGTGTGCCGTTCTTCTTGCTCGTTGTCCTGACTATCCGTGTTCTTTTGGGAAAGCATTTCCTCGAGTAAATGGTCATTAATCTCAATGTAACCAGCTGACTCCATTCATCCATATCAACCAACTTCTTGACCAAGCCCCTGTAGTGTTTATGAATAAGGTCCAATCTCTCCGGACAAATCTCCATAAACGCCTTGACAGCAGCCCCAGCAACATAATATTGTTTATCTCCCAATAAAGTCGAAAGGTAATCCAACAACTGAGGCATGGTATTCGGATCCAACCTGTAACATTTCGGTATTGCCAATGCTGCCGCTTTTCTCACATAGGGACTCATATCCCCCAATCCCTTTTTGATAGCGAGGGAGACAATTTGACTGATTACTGGCACGCGGATTCCGGACATGGTTTTGAGCGCCAGGGCCCGGACCTGAGGGTTGCCATCTGAGAGGGACTTCTGGATGGTGTTTATGGAGAGGAGGGCGAGGTCGGGCTCTTGTTCTGCGTGGTTGAGGAGGTAGATGTAGACTAGTTTTTTTATTTCGATGTTGGGAGAGGCTACGTTTTTTACGACGGAGGAGAAGAATGTGAGGCATGGTTGGGAGCGGTACATCAACTGTGGTTGTTAGTATTTATCTTGTGTCTAGTGCTTTGCGGTGTGCGAGTGGTTTATGGCACCGGCGAACCTGGAGGAACGTACAGAGATGACCTTCCTCAACCCGTCTAGTACCTCTCGATCATTTCGACTATCGAGTAGTTTCTTGATCTGCGACGCTGGGAGAATCTTGGTGCTACTTCGTGAGCTCCGTGCTGATTGAGCGGCATCAAGGGTAAGTTCTCTGGCTGCGGTTGGGATTAGCATCGTGGAACTAAGAAAGGGATAAGCTGGGAATTGGGCAACATACCACTCTCCAGCAAGCTGGTTATCCTGGATATGGACTCCATGAAGAAGCATGGAGGGGCGCATCAGTGAACTTTGGGGTCTTGGGATCTTGGTGATGGTGGGGCAGCAAGCGATCATCCCGGGGAAGTCGTGATTTGATTTCCATTTCCAAGGTTCCCTTATATCTTATAACAACAAAAATCCACAAACCTACCTACATCCCTTGACGGTATACGAGACCGAACTTCTGGGAGGCCACGGTGATGTGCCAGCACGAACTTTTGATATACATTAACCTCCAGCACTAATTACAGTCTACCTGGAAGCACCTTTCAATGCGATCCTCGTACCAAATGACCCCTCCAACGGGTTTATCAACAGCCTCATCACGAACACAACAATGCCTGGACCATATCCACAAGCTCTACCTCCAGCCCTTCCCTCCGAACTCCTCGAATACGTCCTCTCTCACCAGACATACCCGACAACCCTCATAATCTGCCAACCCCGCGCCTCTTTCCTAACCTCCCTCAACTCCGTCGACATTACCTCTCCCCAACGTCCGGAACCACCACTTGCACAAGATGAATCCGAAGGACCTCCCCCAGAGGAGCCCCCTCGCAGGCACAACCTTCTAATACCAACCCTTCACCAAATCGCAACATCCAGACACATAAACCTCGTCTTCATACCCACACTCTCCCACCTCCGCGCCTACCTCACAGCCTTCCCTCCACCAGCAAGCGACCCACCACCAGAGCAGAAATTTGATAAACTAGGGAGACAAGTACCGTTACTAGTAGTTTACGGACTGGTAGAACTACATCGGGATACAAGTGAATGGAGTGCTCAAGGTCTCAGCAATAGCGTGTCGAATTTGGTGGAAGCGGGATGGAGGAGTGAGAAAGGCGTTGTGGTGACTGAGGATAGAGGGTTGGATGAGGAATATTATGGGGCCATGTTGGAAGGGGAAGAGGAGGAGGCAGAAATAGAGGGGAGTGTGGAAGAGAGGAAACGGAAGCAGGTTTGTAGGGTTTGGGAGCAGAAGGTACCGATTTTGAATGGGAGTGTGAGACGAGCGGGACTGGATAGTGAGGATGGAGCTTGGAGTGGGAGGACGGTGGAGGTTGGTAGGATATTTGGTAGGTGGTTTAGATTTGGGAGAGGAGACTGGGTAACGTAGAAGGAAGGAACATTTTGTGGTTTGTAGCTTGGAATAGCTTGCGTTGCAGAGGACCAGAGCAGGCCTACATGGTTGTTATGATAAGAATGATAAAGTCCACATACTGATTTTTTGAGACCAACTTGCACAATATCTTATACTGTGCGAACAGTGTGGATAATTGACTTTCAATACTCTTCGTTATCCTGAGTCTTTTGGGACAATTCAGTTGATTGTTTTACGAGCTTCGGTCGACCGATGGCCTGAATTCACACACTCATCTTTTGAGCAATCAAGGATAAGTTTAGAAATATTTGAGGGTGTTTAGGAGAATTGAGAAGCTAAACCTGCTCGCCTAGATATGGGACAAGTAAATGATTGTTTGAAGATGTGGATTGATATTTGAAGTGTTTAAGGATACCTTGAACTGTCAAACCCTGGAACATGAAGTATTTACTGCTACGGAATTTAATTTACAACTATTCAGTATAGGTAATTTCGTATAATTCTTACTGAAGTAGGTGCTCACTAAGTAATGGTCACTCATCTTATCTTGGAGTTGCTTGCATTGCAGAGAGGTCATTATCATTTCAAAATTCAACAGGTATACCCAATGCGCCATTCCCCTCCCCATATCCTCCAAGTTCATTATACAGAATTTCCATCATAACCAATTTAAAGTGACTGCTCCATCTCTGTGATATACAGCTTGATGTGCGAGTCCATTTTCATAAACTCATCATGGGCACTGTGAACCTCGTTCTCAATATTCTCCTTCAGGTCGGCCATCTAGAAAGCATTAGTGAGAATCCAACTTGGCCAAAACATTGATGCGGACGTACCTTTTTCTCGGTCTGTTCTATTCGCACTCTTCTTCTCTCCATCTCACGTCCCTTTTCGGCTCTCTCCTCTGTAAGCTTTCTGTGCACAGCACGAAGCTCTTCCATTCTCTCCTTTGCACTCATGGCCTTCTCCTTACTTCCATCTCTCAGCTTATCGGTGCGCTCCAACCACTTGGAGAGTTGCCTTTGCAGTAAGCCTTCGGTCCTCTCGACCTCACGAACATTGTTGGATCTATCCCCCAAAGTTTCCCGCTGCCTGGCAATTCGCACATTTTCTTCTGATTCCTTGTCTAATTCAACGGATATATCCTCCAACAATTTGATGCAAGATGCGACATCCGAAGAAACAACCTGGAAAGTATCTGTCGATGTTTGAAGGCCGCGAGCTCTGCGGTCCAGGGTGTCGATTTGCGCCTTTTCCGAATTTAGAGCATTACTTAACTCCGTCAAAGAGGCTTGGAGTGCTGCTGGTGATTGCAATACATAAGGTCGTAACTTCGCGCTTTCCTGTCGCAGGGAGATTGTTGCCGCAGTCTTGTCCTCCAGAATAGCAGTCATTTCCCCCTTCTTGGTCTTTACATTCTCGAATCGGCGGGTGACCTTCTCCTGGCTTTGTCGTAAATCGAGAAGACGCTTCTTCAAATCTTCGTTCCGCTTTACTTTCTCTGAGATGTGCGCTTCCATTGCCTTTCGATTCCTCTGCATTTCATCTTTGCGGGCTTCCATCTCCTGATTCTCCATGTATAGCATCTCGATCCTATCCTTTGTAGTCTGAACCTTGTCAACCTGCTCATCGATATGCTGCTTCTGACTTTCGCGGAATCGCACAAAATTGATAATGTACGAGAATATCCTAACTAGGCGGTCGTGAGTCGGCTTGTAAAGGTCCTGGAAAGAGAAATCCGTAATTCCACACTCATTCAACAGCTTGCGCAAACTGATATAGAATCCCATCAAGTTGCGCGTGTCACTTGGAATGACATCCATATATTCGCCGCAGATATCCTCCGCTGCAGCACTCATCGCCGGATCGACTGTCTCGCGGTTTGCGCTCATAATTACTTCGACGAACCATTCGAAGATCATTTGGATTTGGAGGGGATTCGGCTTCTGGAGATCTGCGACTGTGAATGGGACTCCGATATCACTGATACATCCTGCGATTTCTTTATCGGGCTGTTTGCGATCAGTATGCTTCGAATGTCAATAGAGCATCGAGGAACTCACCAGGCGCATAAATGCATCGCTCTCCTCATCCTTCTTTTTTCCTCGATTTTGTTGCTGCGTATTTGGCGCAATACTCATACGGGGATTGTAAGACATGGTGGTTGGTTCTTCGTAGAGTCTAGGAATCTTTGTGATGTGCGCAGAAAATGATTTTGTTTTTATCTCGAAAGTTGCGCTTGTTGATTGTTGGAAAGTAAACAAACCGAAATCCGTGCCTAACATTTGAGGCAAAAGAAGTCACGTTATCACGTGCTAGAACGCTTCCTTAAAATGGCACTTTTCTAGACTCGTTTTGCTTCAGGACTTTGCTCGCTGCCACCATTTATTTCATTTTCACATTAGATGTTCTCTGCATGCTGCAAGTGCAAATCGCGAGAGCCGTCGTATTGGAATTGGGAATGTAGTCACATGATAATATTTCAGAAACCAACCTGGAAAATGCTGCCAGGCTACCAGATCTTATTTGCTTCAAGTTTTTGTTTGGATGAACCTTTCAAGATACTTATGATTTGAATCCGCGTTGTTACTACAGATTTTATATTCCGCGATAGCCGCGTTTACCTCACATGGGATGGAGATCTAGCTTTCATCTTACACGTGGAAAATAGTATCCTGGACGGGATCATTTAGAACAATCGTGCGCCGTTGTGCTAGACTTTCTGGGGTAATAAGTGAGCCAGGAAAAATTCTTTGAGATCCACTGCGAATATAGGACAAACGCTTCCCATGGAATTCCGAGTTCTCCATTTCTTGCTTCCAACGTGGTAATCATAACGGATGGACCTCAAAGAACCAACCTATGAAGAGCTCGAAGTAGAGAGGTATTGACTTCGTAATATGTACGAGGTAGTGCCATATGGGTGTCCTGATCCTTGTGCTTCTCTGCAAAGAAGCTGTATCCCAGCAATGACCCCCACCATGTTTTGTCAAACCCGGAAAGGTTTGAAATCATTATTACCATTGCCTCAAAGTGGTGATAAACAAGAACCTGGTTTTCTCATGAGCTTCTTCTTCCATTATAAATGGCATTAGTGCTTATCATCTGACGGTTGAAAATTCTTTACCGCCTCTCTTTCCATGACATCTCCGGAAATCCGAGTGGTGGAGTGTTGAATGAACTTGAGGGAGCGGGCGAATGAATATTTGTCATCGAAATGCAGGATGTTGACAAACCTGGCTCCTCATCTGCTCACCATCTGCTCCCCGCAATGCATTATTGCAACATGCTTGAAGCGTCATCAGGCTTACCAGGAACGATTGGGACCACTGCCCGGAGGCGAACTGTCTTGGTCGCCACGAGTGCTGCAGAGCACCATTTTGGGGTTGCATCATGCACAAGAAGTCGGGAATATCGCCACGTCCAAGTAAACAGCCGGTCAAGGTTGCAGTTGAGGTACGCTGTACCTGATGTTCCGAACAGCTCACGAGGTCTGTCTGAGTTGACGACGTTGAATGCTGAAACTTGCTTGGGAGTACTCGAGTAAACGGCCCCCTCAGCACCCCTTTTTCTACCAGCACGGGCCAATGATCCCCAGAACCAGATGGCTGGTGATTCCAGAAGGGCTGATTCCAAAGCAGATCTCGTTCTCGCATCTCAAGACGTCGACGATCCCCTCCTTGGACAAACTCAATTTTGACTACCCTCGGTCCAACCCAACACCATCATGCAATACCTCGTCCGACCCGGATCCTCCGGTCGTATATTCCTGCTCGCCAATGTGTCTTCTGATTCGAGATTTCGCCTGGGAATGCGGGCCATCAAACTCGATGCACGAAATACCATATCAAGAGAATTGCACTTTTCCTTAAGATCTCGATGAGAGTCGGTCAAGGGATACGAGGAGATGCTCAGGAAAAAGTAAAAACGACTTGACGCCCGGGAGATATCGAAAGAAATTTCACACCGTTGGCAAAGTTCCATCCCTCATCCCTCATCCCTCACGACCAACACTTACTGAGTGTTCTGTAACATGCAAAGGCAGTTGACAGAATTGTGCCCCCCTCATTTGGCCGAGTCAGTCATACTCTACATCGTCAAGCAGACGGGAGTTGGTGGAATGAGATATTAATGATGAGGTCACGCTTAGCTTTGGCGTGGGGGGCTCAAGTTGACAAGTTAAGCGTTCTTTCGTTGAATTGTCGGAAGTTGGAAAGGCGCCATTTCTGCGCCCGCGTCCGGAAGTTGCAGGGAGGAGAGTCGACACTTGTTGGAATTCTTCGTTGTCCAATCCTTTGTCTGCTTTTGTTCGTCGTTGGCTCCCCATACTGGGTACAGTACTCGTACACTTTCTACGGCCATTCAATGCCTGACTTGGCCTAGTCTCGTTATCCACGATCAAAATGGGGACCCTCCCCTAGCCATCTCCACCATGACACTCTGCAGCAGGCACAGAGATCCACATCTCAAATCCTATATTAACTACTTTTGCTCCTAAATTATACACTACTCCTCTCCCGTATATCAGTCCTCTGCCCACTTCCAGAACATCACTTGCAACATTCGTCATTCAACCACTTTATATCCCAAGATCCCATAATGACGATCCCCAGTATCTTGAACGGTGCTGCTGAGCTTGTCGTTGACAGGAAGACTACCCACGAAATGAAGGTGCCGGAGCATCAAGTAGTCTCTGAGCCTAAAACCCTCCCGAATCTTGACATCATTGATATACGCCATGATTCCGTGTTGATTAATTTGAAGGAAGAAATTCTCGATTCATTGCGTCCATCAAAAGGGTCGAAAACCTTGCCAACATTGTTGCTCTACGATGAACGTGGTTTGCAATTGTTCGAAGAGGTAGGCCAGATGCGACTTCAAATATGAATGAAATTGACAAGTGTTACAGATCACATACTTGGAGGAATATTACTTGACCAATGCCGAAATCAATGTCCTCGAAAACCATGCGAGCAACATTGCAAAGGCCACACCGACAGGCTCAATGGTTGTTGAATTAGGTAGTGGGTTGGTGATTGTCAGAGGGGTGTTTTTATTGTTCACGGACTAACAAACAACAGTAACTTGCGCAAGGTGAGTATCTTACTACAGGCTCTGGATGCCGCTGGTAAAGATATTGATTACTATGCACTGGACCTTTCGGTGGATGAGTTGAGACGTACTCTAGAGCAGGTCCCGGAATTCAAACATGTAAAGTGCCATGGATTGCATGGTACCTACGATGATGGTCTAGAATGGTTGAAATTGTCTGAAAATAGCCTGAAGACAAAGTGCATTATGTCTCTTGGATCCAGCATTGGTTAGAATTTACCTCCTCTGGTCAACTGCAGTGTTAATCCTTCGAATAGGTAACTTTAGTCGACCAGGTGCTGGGGAATTCTTAAGGGGCTTTGCGGATGTGTTGGGTCCATCAGATTCAATTTTAATTGGCTTGGATGGAACCAACGATTCTGCAAAAGTATAGTAAGTTTCTTGGTACCCAATAATGATTCCAACTTACACCTCTTTTTAGTCATGCTTACAATGGTACGTGTCCCATTTTGATGTCAACATCCCAGACACCTCCTTGGATTCGAGTACGACAGGCATTGCTCTGTGAACACCCACTTCACTTTCAATTAATCGAAAAGTATTGCTCGAGAAGAATGAGAAATTTGGTTTCTTAATTCTCCTAGCTTCTCCAGAACAATATCAGCCCATTTTCGAGATCTACTCAAATAATGATGATAGGGCCGTGCACAGAGTAATGATCAAGTCTCTTGATTTGTGGCTATAGCAACAGTCACACCTGCTTCAGCTCAGTTTCATTTTTCTCTAAGCCCAGCGTGCTTGGCAACTTCAAATCACATTGTATGGAAGACTAATGCTACTGTGTAGATCGCGAAGGCATCACTCACAAGTCCAGACTCCCCATCTCACGATTGTTTGTTCTAATTCTAACTATTGCAATAGATTCATTTTAAATGGTCTAGTGCACGCAAACAAATTACTAGGCGAACAAGTTTTCGACGTCAACGACTGGAAGGTTATTGGGGAATACGTTTACGATAGCGACGGCAGCCGCCATCAAGCATTTTATGCCCCGAAACATAATATTCAGTACAAGGATATATTTTTCAGAGCCGAAGAAAAAGTTAAAGTTGAGGAGAGCTTGAAATACTCCGCCGAAGACGCCGTGAAACTTTGGGAAGCGGCTGGCTTACAGGAAATCAACCATTGGACAGCCTCATCAGATACTTATAGTGAGTACCATATTCCCGGGTCTGACATCCGATTTTCAATACGCCACACCCCTGGATCCCTTTCCAATATGTGGAATCATGATCTTGTGATCAAGTTCGACATCATCAATAAAAGTGATGTGCGGGGGACCATGACTAAGACAAATATCTTTATATAAGTTCAAGTCGTCCTCCTAGTATCATCTTTTATTTACTACGTTATCAAGTGAAGTGGTGCAAGGCGTGCATAACCATTTTCTTGAGGCTTGGCGCTGAAACCTTTCATACTTCACTAGAGAATTGCATACATTGCCAGAACGATTGTGTTAATTTCGTAACTTGTTGCAGGCATCCATTTTCTTGTCAAAGATAAAATGGCTTTCGACACAAACCCAGCAGTATATGCAAAATCGACTATCCCAACCGCGGAAGACTGGGAAGGCCTATGGAGGGCTTGGGATATTGTTACGAGAGGAATGATTCCTGACGAAGAGTTACTCGAGAAACCCATAAAGCTGAGAAATGCTTGCATCTTTTACCTCGGTCATATTCCAACTTTTATGGATATCCAACTCAACAAAGTTACCAAGGAACCTCTCTGTGAGCCCTCTCACTACCCGAAGATTTTTGAGAGAGGAATCGACCCCGACGTGGATAATCCTGAGCATTGTCATTCCCATTCCGACATCCCAGACGAGTGGCCACCTCTTGAAGAAATTCTTCAATATCAAACGGCAGTTCGCAATAAAATTCTGAAGATTTCCAAAGCGACCCACATCCCACGCGATATTGGCAGAGCATTATGGATCGGATTCGAGCATGAAATTATGCACTTGGAGACTCTTCTTTATATGCTTCTGCAAAGCGATCGAACACTCCCTCCCACTACCGTAAAGCCCGATTTTGAGGGCCTCGCGAAACTGGCCGAGAAATCTCGTGTATCAAACGAGTGGCTCGACGTCCCTGAGCAGAAGATCACCATTGGCCTTGAAGATCCAGAAGATAATTCGAACGGAGACGGTCACTTTGGTTGGTGAGTCAATAAATGCTCTGCGTCAAAGCTCATCAGTAACAATACTAAATAGGGACAATGAGAAGCCGCAAAGAGAAGTTATCGTACCAGCTTTCCAGGCACAAGGCCGAGCCATCACTAATGAAGAAGTAAATTCCCCTTGTTTGCATCGTCCATTTTTCTAATATATGTTAGTACGCTCACTATCTTGAACAAACTCTCAACCCCAAAATTCCCGTTTCCTGGTCCGAGGAAGGTTCGACTGGTTCCCACACCAATGGATACTTTAATGGGTACTCTAATGGTCATAGTAATGGTGACTTGAACGGCCATAATACTGCCACCTTAGAGAAACCATTCCTAGAAGGGAAATCCGTAAGGACTGTTTACGGCCTAGTTCCCTTGGAGTATGCTTTGGACTGGCCAGTTTTCGCATCATATGACGAGCTCCTTGGTTGTGCAAAATTTATGGGAGGCAGGATTCCAACAGTCGAGGAAGCACGAAGCATATATAGCCACGTTGATGGTCTCAAGCGGGAAGAAGCTGAACGCCACTTGGGAAAGACAGTCCCGGCTGTAAATGGGTAAGGATCATCACAAAATATTTCTTTCATAACTAACACCAATTCTAGACATCTCCTCAACGATGGTGTCGAGGAAAGTCCCCCATCCCCTGCCTTCCAGAAAGGTGGGAGTTCGCAAGAACTCTTCACCAATCTCGAAGGAGCCAACATTGGATTTAAACATTGGCATCCTGTTGCCATCACATCGCGTGGTAACAAACTAGCTGGCCAATCTGATATGGGTGGAGTGTGGGAATGGACTAGTTCTACACTTGAAAAACACGAGGGATTTGAACCAATGCCACTCTATCCTGCGTACACTGGTACGCTCAATTTTTTTGGTTTAGGGAAAGTTTCATAGATTACGGAAGCATGCTAATTTTGAAATAGCCGACTTCTTTGACGGAAAGCACAACATCGTGCTTGGTGGCTCATGGGCTACTCATCCACGAATTGCTGGGCGCAAGACATTGTAAGACATTCCATCCTAGACAGAACAGTAGTGACTAATTAATAAACTAGCGTCAATTGGTTTCAGCGAAACTATCCATATGCTTGGGTTGGTGCCCGACTCGTGCGAGACCTTTAACCGAGCGAAAATCCCCAAGAAAACACTCGTGTACCAATAATCGAAGGTTCAACACCAAGGTAGCGGCGTTCTTGAATCAGAGAATCAACTTCTCCTTTCATTTGTCTTACAAAAGGGATTTCCCGGAAAAGCTTGGGGTTCCTCGATCGCGATGTTCGATTCCGAACAGCTGTCCGATTTTTACTAAGTCAATATGAGTCTTAATACCACATATTCAATCGATCAATTGCAATTGACTGTCAATTGTAGATAATTGGGTGAAACCTACCTATTGAGTGGAGGGTTTGGACACCAAGTAATTAACAAGGTAAGTGTTTGTTTAGAAATGTGTGGCTATCCGTCCGAATCCAGCGGGAAGCACAGAAATGGCGGTAAGAGTTTCATACAAACAGAATTCTGACAGCACAACTTGCCGGCTATCCATTCCTTATATATACCCAGGGAACTTGAACTTGCACGGAGAATATATTTGCACTAACCCCAATGAATTGGAGTTTGAAATTCCCGGTAACACTTGAGGTCACGTGCTCGGGGGTCATAGGCGATTGAATTGGGATAGGGAAGTCGCGATCCAGGATCTCCAACCTTCAACTCGACAAAACTTGAGAGTACAGAAAAGGCTGTGCTCGCCGCAAGACTTCAACCGCCGTTCGCAGGTTGCCCAACAGCATCGCTCTTTTAGCCATCTACTTGCAACTAGCAACACAGATAGACAGTAAGGTCCATCTGCTTCACTAAGTTTGTTCATCGAACGCAATCTCCACTCTTTCCAAGTCGCAACCTCCGTACACGCGCTCTGCCAACCTCGGCCGTCAATCGCCGACCTCGAATCTCTTGCTTGGACCCTCGATAGTCTTTACAGTACTCAATTCTCTCCTTTGACGCGTCCTCTCTAGCTCCAACGGTATCAACATCACGATCTGTACCACCAGCCTTACCGATCAACTACAGTACTCTTTCAAGATGGCTAACATGAATTGGGCAACCATTGCACCCGAATCGCGCCTGTACAAGGGCAAAAATTTGTTCAGGTGGGAGGTATCTCCAGGCCTAGGTCGGTCCGATCTAATTGACGTCTCCCCTCGCTTGCTGACTTTTCTTTAGAACACCATTGTGGCATCTGTGCTACCCCCCTTCACAGTAAGTTGGAACCCAATCCTTTCGATGGGCCTGAACAACGATTACCCATTGTTTCCGATCTGCCTAAACAACCATCAACCCTTCTTCCAACCGAACCAAACAATTATTAACCACTATTCTAGATTCCAGAGCAAAGACTACCTGCATCGGAAAGCATGTTGAGCCTTGCTACCGGTTTCATCAGCAACTGCATTTTGTTGGCAAATCCCATGAGTGCTTTGGCTGCAATACCTCTGACGAAATGCACCACAACCGCCACAAAGAGATCCTCAAACTTCTTCGCCAAATCTCTGCGCTTGATGGTACAACCATTGTTGCGTCTAGCCACCTTGGCGCAAAAATAGGAGCACAAGCTGGAGCACGCAGGGGTTCTTTCACGACTGTTAGCACAACTTCGCCGACTGATACCAGCTCCGATAGTACTGCTGGAGATCCCAAGACAACAAAAAAGGCGCGGAAGAAAGCGAAGAAGGCTGCGAATAACAAAATAAAGAGCAAAACCACTGTCGAGGCATTTCCGAGAGAGGAGGTTGATTTCATCAGCGAGTCAATCCACTTAACTGTCCTGGAAAGTAAAGGCTGCTGGGAAGGCACATACGTTTACAACAGCAATAAAGATACGAGCCCATGTTCCGACCACAATAATGACGAGACCGAAAGCGAAATATTCGAAGTCGAGGATGAGGAGGATATCGTTGGTGAGGTTGAAGATCTAAATGGACTTAACGTGAAGGCGGCATACGAGATGACACCACGGCAAAGAAAGATCATCAAGAAGTTCACCACACCAATCAACCATTCGAGCTTTGGAGGAGGTTCTCGCAAATATGCCCCTGATAGCGTCAAGAAATCCGATCTTTACCTTGGTGTCGACACGCAGGTTTTTGTTCGCCTCGGAGTTGAAGTTGTCGCCCCACTTGTCAATTCAAAAGCACGAAAGGAACTCGTTGGAAGGCTTGTCGCTGCAGTCAAAGAGGATCTTGATATCATAGAGAGAGAGGAGCTGGAGACTCTCATGAGAAAAGAAGGGTTTATCAGATGGGCTGGGAAAACCGCACTTCACCACATGGAAATGACACGGTTGGGAATAGATGTAAGCAACTTTTCCCCTTGTTCCCCTTGTTTCCCTCTTTAAACTCCTATCCTTATTGGACACATGCTCTTGGCTCCCGAGTCAAACGAGGAAAAAATATGCTAATTTGTTGCAGTGGGCAACTGGACAAAAGATTGTTCCTAAGAATCAGGATTGTACTATCGAAGAGGTCGATACGCTAAATACTGCCGCCAAAGAACCTAGTCCTCCCTTGTGCACACTTATAGATTCAGCTGAGCTTCCGGTTACGACTTCAGTTACCGCAGTTGCTAAAGAGCCAGTTGCCACTCTCACCAAATTGCCGGTTACGACTCCAACACTCCGAATCATCGCTGGTCCGGTCAAAGTCCCCAATGATTCAACGGTTCGTGTTGTTGATGGTCCCATTAAGCGCAAGAAGGCAGTCCCACAATCAGCTGGCAAAGAGATGATGGTTGTAACGAGGGCCTCTCCGAGAATTTATGGCAAGCCTATCATTTTCAGTCAATTGGTGGAGAAGCACAATCCCAATGAGAAGAACCGGTGGTCATCTATCTTGACTAGTTTGACTAGTGAACCCGAAACCTTGTCGAATAATACAATCAGAATCACAGAACGTGAGGTTTTCGAATGTATCGAGCCTGACGTCGAGGAGGAAAATGATAATGAATGGGAGACCGTTTCACGAACCAAGGCACGCCCTCACAAATCAACCAAGTCCGCCAAGACCACCGTCAAATATGGCAAATGAGGTGGAAAATTTATTATATCCATTTCCTCTAGAGAATATGTGATATGGAGAGAATTGTTCCGATTTTTTTGCGACGAATGTTTGGAGTCAGATCACCATAGCAAGATTTTGCTTTCATCTTTGCTATTTTTGTGGTACTATTGGCGCTGTTATCTGGGAGGGGAGTCTAAAAAAAAATGTATTACGCATTGCGGAATGGAGTGGGTGGGGAAAAGTTTGTCCAGGGTTGGTTTCTTTTTTGCTTTTTCTTGCCTTTTCTTGCCTATCAGTTCATGAGGTTTATGAGATGACGAACTTGATGAACTCAATGCCCTTTGCGAGCCAATAGTCTTGGTGGCTCTGGTGGATGGCTGTACTATGTATCATAACGAAAGCAGTGTTAATTTATAAATCATGAATCTTGACCGAGATGTGCTGTATGTGATTCAAGTGACTTTGGTAGCTCGCGGTGGTTAACCTAGAGAGTTTGAGTAACGTGAGTGGCAGGTAGTCAAGACTCTGAAGCACTCCTTCTACATTTTGTTGCACAGGTGATTTGACTGGGATTTTAGTGAACAGAATTCAGTGGTTCGCTGCTTGGGGTTAAGTCGTGGATCACTTTCTGCGAACTCAACTTGCAACATATCATTCTCTACGGGGACGGAAAAACGGGCCTATTTTGACTACAGTGAGTTGCGAGTTAAGCTTGAATTTGCCCACTTTTTTTGTAAACCGAGCTTTTTGAGATTTTCCCCTTTTTTAGGCACTCTTTTACCTATTAATTAACAACAACATATGATATACTATTTATAAGAACAGGAAAGAAGAGGCTTATATCTCCCCTTGTACTCTATAAACTTTATAGGACAAAAACAGACAATTT